>JAAAKG020132110.1:0-14623 GCA_010014905.2 Druon quercuslanigerum | reverse complement strand
TACATTGGTGTTTTAGTTGTTTTGTAATCAAGAGACCGGTCCCAATCGTTAGCAAAATTTTTGCGCAGTTTTTCTAAGTGGTCAAACAAGCTATCTTTGCTAACGAATCGCAGTTTTTCTGTATTTTTTTTTTCAACGATTTTCGCAAATGTTCCGCTGAGTCTCTTTAGCCGACTTGTAATTATCTATGCAGTTAAAAGATAGCCTAATATAATGAATTATAATTGATAATAAATTTCAAATTTAATTAAACGAAATTATATGATCTAGAAATAGTTCTTTTTTTAATTTTACTTCTTCGCGGAGGAAGCTTTGTAATATTGATAAAATTCTGTATCGAGGTTCGGAAAAAAGATAAGCCAAAGCGGAAATAATTTTAAGTGAATTTCCTCCTTAAATGAAGTACTTTAACGTACTTTATTGTACTCTAATGCATTTCCCAAAGTTTCAGCTCTGTCTTTTATTTTAAAAAAAAGTTCTCAGGTTCAAAAAAATATTCAATGAACTGAAAAAGTGAGTCGGTAATATAGGTATTTCGCTGTGTCGCATGCCCTTGACCATCCGTGTGATATCTGATAGAGATATCTCTGTTGATATACTAATGCATTTTTGCATCAAAAGAAAATTTTTGTAAAATTAAAAAAAATTTCTGTCGGAAAATTTATCAGCACATAAACGTTTCTTAGTTCTTATTCTTTATTTTTCCAAATTGTAATAATGATATCCGCTTCTGGTCTCGTAAGAAATTTAATGTCGGTTTGGTAGGAATCGGATAAGTGCATATGTTTTCTAAGCATAATACATTGGTCTAATAATAGAAAATGTTATTCTTATTACAATTTTCATTCTTTAATTTCCAAACTTTTGAAATTATTATTTAAAAATAACCAATATTCTAAAAAGTATGATTTATAATACGTCGCAAGTTGTAAGATAAGAAACGATTTATTTTGAAAACGCGATTTCTTAACTTCAGGAACTTAAACATTAAGAAACATCAATTTTAAATTGTTCATTAACTTTTCTTTGATAATAAGACATTCAAACATTTTAATGCATAAGATTAAGAGCTGAAAATATGTCTAGGGTTCAAATAAGAAAGTGTCAGCCCTGGACGAAAAATTGAAAAGCGACATCTATGATTAACTTTTCTTTAATTATATATCATTTTAAATGTGAAACGGCTGTAACCGTATCGAACATTTGTTAAAATTTCAATAAATATTGTTTTAAAAACGGCCAAAATAATAATCAACCAAAAAATAGTAATAATATTCTCAATTATCTGGCTCAAAAAAAATCACTTTCACAACCTGGAGCATGACACCATTTTCACGACCTTGAGAAAATTTTGAGGTTAGTTTCCATGTTAAATTCGTTAAATGATTAAATAAAAGCCATAAACATATAAATTCGGAAATTTTCTAGGAAAATGTTAAGAAATCTATTAAAATCTATTATTTTTTTTTATTGCAGAGTTCCATGTTCGTAATTTTCGAGACGATACTTCTTTACCTTCATCTTCTTATTCGAGGCATATTCCACATGTTTGGCTGTAGGTTAAGTACATGGTTAAATTGAGTCTTGAGTACATGTAGCTAATTTATTTAATGCTCTCAAAAATGATGGTAATTCAAGCACAAAGTAGTACAATTACTGGAAAGAACGTAACTCGAGTCAATGAAGAAGCTTCGAAGGCAAATGTGGCCCAAGAACCTAAACATAAACAACCGAAAGTTGACGGGAAGGAGAAAAATAATGGATTGCGTGTGCCAGGTTCAAATTGGGAGAAATATAAGATCCTGCTGGCGGAATCGAAGGCAATGAAGAAGGAACCTGTGGAATCTGCGATTCTCACATCTCCGAGGAAACGTCACAGGCCTAGGAAACGTCCCGGACCTAATAAACAGACTAATTTATCCGATGATTCTCAGGTACATTTTTTTATTTTTAACACGCTAAATCTACCAAAACAAATCAGTATAGGTGCTTTTGTTTTTTAATCCTCTATTATAAGTTGGTTCAGTTGGCTCATTTTATTCATTAATGTTCAAAAATAAATAAGTAGAGAGCGGATTAGAATTACTGTGAAGTTAGCTGACTTTACCGGAAAAATGGCCGGTAATTTACTTCTGATAGTAAACAAATTTAATTATTTATTTTAATATTTTTAACAATAAATTTTTTTTTAACATAATAAAACAGTATTTCAGATACAGATTTAAAAAAAATTTAAGTTATTAATTTATTTTAAACCAAAAAAATGCCTCTTTCTACTATAAAAAATGACCTTGTAACAAAGTACTTGAAGTTTCAACAAAATGATTAAATTTTATACATAATGGTTTAATTTTCAACCTAAAAGTATACATTTCCAACAAAAAAGTGTCAGTTTAAATTTAAATCGAAAAAGATACAATTTGTGCAATAAAAAAGAAAGAATTTTAAAACCAAAAAGACGAATTTTCCATAAATGAAAATTTTTCACTCAAGAAATAAATAAAGTTTTGTCTAAATTTTGGAACCTATAAGGCAAAAGACGAATTTTCTCTATAAAAATTGAATTTTCAAACTAAAATATGACTTCAGCAACATTTTAATTTTCCACGAAACTGATGCTTTTTACCCAACAAGCATGAAATTTTAAGCCAAGAAAATTAATCATTTGTTTTACTAAAAAAGCAGAATTCTCACCAAAAGTTCAGAATTAAAAAAATGGAAAATTGATATTTTCAGTTAAAAAATTGATTTTAACCCAAAAAAAGGCTTTTCGAATAAACAGTTAAATTTTCAACCAAAGTCATAAGCCTTCATTAAAAAAAAAAATTTACACTGTAATTAAACTTGTACCCAAGAAAATGATTTATCAATTAATAATTATTATTTTTCAACAAAATAGTTCAACTTTCAACCAAAGAATTAAATTAAATTAAAGAATTCAATTAAAAATGTAAATGTTCAAGAAAAAAATGATTTTTTAACAAAGTGATTCAACCAAATCTTTAAAACAAAATAGTTGAATAATAAAGCAAATAAGTGTAATTTTGAACCAAAAAGTTGCATTTTCATTAAGAAAAAAAAACTAAATTTCTACTAAAACAGATGAATTTTTAAATAAAAAAGATAAATTTTTAAGAAAAAAATAGTTTAATTTCGGTTAAAAAAGATTATAGTTCACTTTTCACGATAAAAATATGAATTGTTAAACAAGAAATAAGATTCTACGAAAAAAATCCAATTCTTAATCCAAATATATGAATTTTTAACCAAAAAGGATGACTTTTTAACAAAATTGTTGAAATCTCTACAAAATAGTTGCATTTTTATCCAATAAATGTTAAATTTCTCTTAAAACAGATGAATTTTTATTTTAGAACAAAATTTAATTACAGTTAAATTTTCATTCAAACAAGATTCCAGTAGAATTTTGAAGCTTAAAATATGAATTTTTTAACAAGCAAAAAAGTTTCTACAAAAAAAATTGAATTTTCAGTACAAAAAGACGAATTTTTCAACTAAAAAGGATATATTTTTAACAAAATAGTTGCGTTTTTATAAAAAAAAAAAAGAGATTATTTCTACTAAAACAGATGAATTCTTAATAAAAAACAACTGATTTTTTTAAAAGTTGAGCTTTCACCCAGAAAATATTTTAGTTCATTTTTGAACACCAAAAAATAAATTTTAAACAAAAAGTAAACTTTTACGAAATAGGTAAACTTTCAACAAAAAAGTAAATTTTTTAACCAAAAATTACGACTTTCTGAAAAATAGGTTATTATTCAACAAAGAAGTTGCCTTTTTATCCAAGAAAGGTACAATTTCTCTTAAAAAAATAAATTGAAAAAAGTTGAATATTCATCCACAAAAGTAAATTTTCAAAATAACAAGATTTTTTAGCTAAAAAGTAAGACTTTAACAAAATTGTTGAATTTTCAACCTGATAGTTGCATTGTTATCTAAGAAAGCTTTAATTTTTGCTGAAACAGGTACATTTTAAAATCAAAAAGACAAACTTTCATAAAAGAGGTTGAATTTTCAACCAAACAGTTGCATTTTTATTCAAGATATATTAAATTTCATCGAAAACAGACGAATTAAATAAAATATATTACAAAAAAATGGTTATATTTTTATCCAAAGAAGATTCCAGTTCACTTTCCAACACCAAAATAAGAATTGTAAACAATAATTTAATTTTCTGCTAAATAATCGAATTTCTAATCAAAAAGTATGACATTTTAACAAGGTTGTTAAATTTTCAATCACACAGTTGCATTTTTGTCCAAGATAATGAAAATTCTACTAAATCAGATCAATTTTTAAATTTAAAAGGCACATTTTCAACAACAAAAACAGTTGAATTTTTATCCAAAAAAATGTATAAGCTTTTAAGGGTTGTGAAAGGCTACAAAAGAATAAAAACATTTTCTTAATATTGCCAGAATAATTTAAAACAATTTTTTATTTTGAAAAATTATTTGAAATTCGAATCATTTTAAGATATATTTAGAAGTTGTGAAAACCCTTCAATAATAATTTTCAATTTTTAAAAATTTGATACAACATGTAGATTTTTCAAGACTGAAATAAAATTTTGAAGCCTTTTTAAGGATATCTAAACTATTTAATATAAACATAATTAAACTTTTATTGTAAAAGTTGCTGAGTTTAAAAAATATAATGGTTTTAGTTTTAATGTTTCTATCCTAAAATTGGTTAAAAAACTATAATTTAACATTTTTTACTGTTATTGATTTATTTTTCAGTTAGAGCATAGAAAATGATAACATGGATTTATATTTTTTTAAATGAATCTGAATCTTTGAAGTCTAAAATTTATAAACGTGAAAAATTCCAACGTTATTAATACAAAACTTTTGAATTAAAATAGTTTTAAAAATCAATAGTAAAAGATTAAAATTTAAGAGTTCCATCTTGACTGCTTTGATTTGCTGTTTATTTTTCAATAATTCAAATGGAAAAGTGAACAATCAGTTTCTCAATTTTGTCAAAAAATTGATTTATCAATTTTTTTTCGCGCACCTCTAATTTATCTGACTTGGAACGGGGAATTTTATAAAATAATTATCGATTTTATTTTAGTTCAGGGATTTTCGGTAAATAAAAGTAATTTCACTTGAAACAAGGAATTTTGTACAAGGAACCGGAATTTCTTAAAAGAATTATAATGCGGATTTAGAAGAAAGGAATTTATAAAAAAATCTCTGTTCCAAGTCAGAATTCGTCACAATTTGAAACTTTCCTCTTCTAAATTTTAGATAAAGAAAGTACTTCAAGCATTTTTAAGAGCAGAAGTAGTCTTTCAAAGAAGAAATAATTCTGAATTAAAGTAATTTTTTTCTTCATTGTTCGTTGCGAATTCATCTTTTTTATTTAACATTCAACTTTTAAAATGTATGTACTCTGTGGAAAATTCGTCATTGTAGAAAATTAATCTTTATGGTTGAAAACTCATCTTTATAGCATATAATTCAAGTATTCCAGTTAAAGATTCATCATTCCAGTTTCAAACAATTCAATTCAAAATTTAAAAATTCAAGTATTCTAGTTAAAAATTTATAATTTTAGTTCAAAATTCTTCTTTTACACTGGAAATAAAATTATTTGTTTGAAAATATCGTTTTGTTTTGTCCAAAAAGAATAATTTTTTTGTTGAAGATTCATCGTCTTAATTTAATATTTATTTATTTTGTTGAAAAACGAGCTATTTAATTAAAAACTTTTTTTTAACTAAAAGTGTAACTATTATTTTAGTTGGATATTCCATAATGTTAGCTAATAATTCATCTCTTTAGTTGAACATTTAATTTTTTGTTAATAAATTATCTTTGTTAGTTGAAAATGAATCTTTTTGGTCAAAAATTAAATTTTTGTAGTTGAAGATTCATCATTTCAGTTAAAAATTTATCTTTCTGGTTTAAAATTCAACAATTCTTGTTAAATTTTTACAATTATGTTTGAAAATTCATCACTTTGTTTGAAAATGTAACCATTTTTATGAAATTTAGTTTTTTGTTGTTGTTGAAAGTTAATTTTTTTTTTACAAGTCATTTTTGTTACTGAAAATTTAACTCATTCCAATTGAAAATGCGATTATTGTAGTTGACTTTTAATCTGTTTGGTTAAATATTAATTTTTTTAACTTGAAATTTAATTATTTAAAAACGGGGTTGACAATTTATCTTTTTTAGTAAAAATTGATTTTTTTATTTGAAAATTCAACTATTTCAGTTGAATTTTTAAACTAAAAATATTACTATTCCATTTTCGGTTAATTCTTGTTTTCAAACGTCAACAATTTTATTGAAAAGTCTTCTTTAATTAAAAGTGCAACTATTTCGTTAAAAATTCATGCATTTTGTTGGAAAAGCGTATTTTTGGTAGGAAAATAATTTTTTTATTTGTAAAGTAATTTTCTTGCATAATATATCATCTGTTTAGTTAAAAATTCAAGTGTTTCAGTTAAATATTAGTAACTTTATTTAAAAATTCATCACTTTGGTTGAAAATTGAACTATTTTGTTGAATATCCGTTTTTTTTTGTTGCTGAAAATTAAAGTTTAACTATTTCACTTTTTGTGAAAAAAATATATTATTCAGTGAAAATTTAAGTCTTCTTTCAAAATTAATGTATTAAAGATTTATTTTATGTTATTTTTAGTTGACAGAAATTGCATAATTTTAAATTGAAAACAAATTAAAACAGAAGCTTTCAACATTTAAAAACTTCAAGCTGATTTTTTTTAATTTTGATCATTTCTTTAGAAAGAAATTGAAATAGTCTTATCATTTCTGATTCAAAGCATTCAGAATTGAACAATTTTATTTTGTAGTCAAGAATATCGCAATTAAATGATTTCAGATTAAAATTTCAAAAGAGGACAATTTCAAAACGTTAAAAATAGAATACTTTCCGATTATAATTTTCAAACATAGATTATTTAAAATTTAGAGGAATGAAAATGGTATTATTTCTAATTAAAAATATTTGAATTTAAATAATTTAAATATGAAAACGTTTGAATTTTAATAAATTTAAATTCGAAACCATTAAAATTTGACAGTTTGAAATTTAAAACTAATAAATAATGTTTTTGTTAAAGATTGATAATTTTAGTTGTAAACTCATCTCTTTTGTTGGAAATTTGAAAATTTATTTAATGTGTTTGTTGAAAATTTGAATATTTTGTTTAATTCTTCAAAAATAATCTTTTTTTTTGTCAAAAATTCATCTGTTTTGTTGAAAATTCGTCCTTTTGGATTGAAAATTCATCTATTCTGGTAGAAATAAATAAATAAATTCTAAAATATTGAACTTTAAATGTGAACTTGTTTTATTTCATGCATAGAAGATTATGTGATAAAAATATTACATGATTAAATCACTGTTCTTTGAATAATAATGGTAAGGAAGAATGAAAAATTGACCAGGGAGTTTAGAAAATGATTTTTTTGTTGTTGAAATAAATAAATATTTGTCATTTTTTAATTTTACTCTAAAATTGTTTACGCAATTTATATATTTATTTTAAATTAAATATTTTTTGTTAAAATATTAAATTATTCCTTGAAAATTAATTTGTTGCGGTTGAAATTTGAACTACTTTGTTGAATGTTAAACCAATTTTTAAAAAATAATTGTTTTGTTGAAGCTTTATAATTTAAGTTGAAAATTCATCTCTTTGTTTGAAAATTTGACCATTTGCTTAAAAGTAATATTTTTTGTCGAAACTTTATCTGTTTTGTTGAAAATTCATCTTTTATGGTAGAAGTAAATGAGTAAATTTAAAATTTTGAAATTTTAATCTGAAATTGTTTTAATCCTATTACAAAAAATAATAGGTTAAAAATGTTACTAGTTTAAGATTCTGGTCTTTGAATATTACTGATTAGGGAAAATAAAAAATTGATCAGCGAAAAGTCAGGGAATTAGAAAATGAAATTTTGTTGTTGTTGAAATAAATAAATATTTAAAATTTGTTAATCCTAATCTAAAATTTTTATACTCCATTTATATATTTATTTAAAATTAAATATTTTTAGGTTGAAAATTTGCCCATTTGTTTGAAAATTTATGTTTGAAGGTCAAAAGTTCAACAATTTGCTATCATATTTAATTATTTTGTTTAAAAGTAATATTTTTTCGATTTTTTATGCTAGATGTTCATGAATAAATTAATAATTTTAATCTGAAATTGTTTTATTCCTTTAAAAAAAATAGGTTAAATATATTACTAGTTTAAGATTCTGGTCTTTGAATATTACTGGTTAGGGAAAATAAAAAATTGATCAGGGAAAAATCAGGGAGTATTGAAAATGATATTGTTTGTTTGTTGAAATAAATAAATATTTGAAATTTTTACATTTTAATCTGAAATTATTTTATTCCATTTATATATTTATTAAAAATAAAAATATTTTTTGGTTTAAATATCACATTATTCCTTGAAAATTCATCCGCAGAGTTGAAATTTAAACTGCTTGGTTGAAGGTTATACCTTTTTGTTAAAAATCATTGCTTTGATTCAGCTTGATTATTTTAATTGAAAATTCATTTCATTAAAAAAATTTTTGTTCGAAAATGTGTCTGTTTTGTTTAAATTCTTCCTTTTGGATTAAGAATTCACCTTTTATGATAGAAAAGACAACTTTTCTGGATAAATTTTTGCTGAAGATTGTTCATTTAAGTTTAAAATTCATCTCTTTGGTTGAAAGTTGAACGATTTTATGGAAAAAATGATATTCTTTCATTGAAAATTAAATAACTTAGGTAAAATTAGAACTAGCATGCGAAAAATTTATTTTTTTAATTCAAGGTTCATTTTGTTAGTTGAAAATTTAACGATTTTGTTGAAAATTCATTGTTTGCAGGCCGACGTTCAGCTAAAAGCTCTAAAAGAGATTCATAATGCACAAAAAACGGATCCAGTTTTAACGAAACAAATAGCGATGGACTGTGAAATGGTAGGAATTGGCGACGGCAACGAAAGCATGTTAGCTCGAATCTCGATTGTCAATAAGTATGGAGTTTGTCTTTACGACAAGTATGTGAAAGCCACCGAGGAAGTAAAAGATTACAGATCAGCGGTTAGTGGAATTTATCCTCATCATCTGAAAGACGGCGAGGAATTCAAAGTCGTACAGAAGGAAGTCGCGGATATGCTGAAGGGACGTCTTCTCATTGGACACGCACTCAAAAACGACCTTGAAGTCCTCTACCTCTCGCATCCAAGACACATGCAGAGAGACACGTGTCGCTACAAGCCATTCAGAAAAATCGTCAATGGCAATACTCCCAGTTTGAAAAAACTCGCTCAGGAATTGTTGGGCGTGAAAATTCAAATGGGAGAGCACAGTTCTGTGGAAGACGCGAGATCTGCAATGCAGCTCTACATGCTCTACAGGAATAAATGGGAGCAGGAGATAAGGACGAAAAGACGATGATTTTTGTTTCTAGTTAATAATTTCGCATTTGTTCAGGTAAATCAATATTTTGTATCTTTGCTCTGGTTAGTTCCAGACTCGAGAATCGTTGTCTTAGGAAAATCTTTGGACTCTTAAGGTTTATGAAACGTAGACTCTAAATGCAGGGTGTGGGTGTCTACTTATCTGAAAAACCTGGAAAACCAGGGAATTTTTTTCTCTCGAGAGTGTGCTTCAATTTTGTATAATTCGTGATGTAAAATTAAATGACTATTGTTCTGCATTTGTAAATGTAGCCTTAAATTACTGGATTTAATTTTTTTGTCGATCATTAGTCATTGTGGGGTTGAAAATTTAACTATTTTGGTAGAAATTTATTTATTTCAGTGAAAATTTATATCTTTCGTTCGAAAATTGAACTGATTTGTTTAAAATTAATCTTTTCAGGTTACAAATTCGTCTTTTTAGTTTGGAAATTCGACAATTTGTTTAGAAATTCAAAGTATTCCGTTGAAAAAATCGAATACTTGGTTAAAAATGAACTTTATTGTTCAAATCTAACATTTGTGGGGTAAAAATTCAGGTGTTTTGTACCAAATTCGTCTTTTTAGCTTGGAAATTCAAGAATTTGCTATCAATTTTTTTCTAATTTCTTGTCAGAAAAATATTTCTTAGTAGAAAATTATACTTTTTTGTTAACACTTCGTATTTGATAAGAAAATTTATCATTTTCGGTAGAAGTTTAATTTATTGGGTTGAAAATTCAACAACTTGCTTTTAAATTCGACCATTTTCGTTAGAAAGTTCAACAATTTGTATAGACATTTAACTTTTTTATCGAAAAATTTCACTATTTGGTCGAAAATTAATTTTTTGGATTAAATTTTACATTTTTGGGTTAAAAATTTAAGGGGTTTGGACAAAATTAGTCCTTTAGTCTTGTTAGCTTGAAAATTCAACAATTCAATTCCAATTTTTTCTGCTTTCTTGTCTGAAAAATATTTTTTAGTAGAAAGTTAAGGGTTTTTGTTAATACTTTGTCTTTGATTAGAAAATTCATCATTTTTGGTACAAGTTAAATTTTTTGGGTTAAAAATTAAACAGTTTGGCTTAAAATTCGTCTTTTTGTATTCAAATTCAACAATTTGTTTGAAAATTCGACTATTTTGGTATAAAATTCAACAATTTTTTTTAAATCTAACAATTTCTTTAGAAATTCAACTTTTTTTAATTACACTGTTTGGTTGAAGATTATTATTTTGTTTCAAATCTCACATTTTTATGTAAAAATTCGACTTTTTAGCTTGAAAAATCAATTATTACATTGCAGTTTTTTCTACTTTCTTGTCTGAAAAATCTTACTTTGTAGAAAATTAAACCTTTTTGGTTGAATCTTTTAAAGTTCGTTTTCTGGGGGTTTAAAAATTTAACAATTTGTTTGGAAATTCGACTATTTTGGTAGAAAATTAAAAAATTTGTTTAAAAATTAACTTTTTCTCTTGCCTGAAAAATATTTCTTAGCAGAAAATTAAACTTTCTTGTTCATATTTTATCCTTTGTTTACAAATTAATCTTTTTTGGTAAAAAATTTAACTTTTCTGGTTAAAAATTAAACAATTTGGTTGAAACTGATTCTGTTTTGGTTCAGGATTCTACTATTTTGTTGAAAATTCATCTTTTGTTATTGAATTCAACTTTTTTTTCATTTAAAATTACAATATTTTTTAAAATAAAAATTTAACTATTGTATTTATAGTTAAAAATTGATCTTTTCAGTTGAAAATATAAGTGTTTGGTTTAAAAATCATGCATTTTCTTGAAAATTAGTAATTTTTGGTACAAAGTCAATCTTCGTGGTTCTTAACTAATTTTACTTAAAAATTCAACAGTGTGGTTGACATTTTTCTCTTTCTTTTTTTTTTTTTTTATTTAAAATGAACTTGGTGAAAACTTAGACTCTTTTTTACTTATTAATTTTTTCTAAACTAAAAATAATAGTGGCTTTCTCAAATGACAAAAAAAAAGTTATTTAATTTTACATATTAATAGTACTGTTTTTACGCGCTTAAATATTTACAAAGGTTTGAGTAGACACCCAGGAATGTTGCAATATTGAGAGTATTTGAAGTTGCATTTCAATTTTGCTATTTTAGATATTCTAAGAGTTCATAGGTTAATTTTCTTGTACAGTAATGTCGATATTAAGATGAGAAATTTGTCAATTTCGAATTATTAGAAGTTAAGACGTTCCATGGCTTAAAACGTGGTTTACATGTACAGGAAAGTTTCGTTGGGACTGCGTATCGCAGTTATTCGAAAGAAAAAGTAAATGCCTTGAAGAAGTCCTTATTTTTCGAAAGAATAAAGTCTGTTTGATAGAATCCACTAGTGTTCGATTCTTTCCTTTTGTGGAATTTGCGACCTTGCCAGTTTTACTTCCGTGGGATATGAGAATCGCTTGGAGAATTTAGCGCTTTAACTTTCCAAAAACGGATCAATGAGATGTTAATTATCTGCCTCGGGGCAATTGAAAAATTCTGCGACTTAAGTGGGAGTCTGAGGCCGAAGCAGACAAATGATTATCACACTTAATCAGAATGATTGAAAAATACGTTCAGTGCCTGGATGTGGTTGTGGTGATTTAAATAGAATCCGCGCGACCTCGTTATCAGTAGTCTTGCTTTAATAAGTTTTTTTTCTTCTTAATTTCCCTGTGGTTCTTTTAATACTTGTCATTCTTTCATGGACAGTTGGACAGGCAACTTTACTGCACTTGTAAGTAAACTGGAATTCTTTTTTGTTCACTCAGGGTGGCCGCTGAACCGGGAAGCAAAAAAGTTATAGGTAATTTATTTTTTGACCGGGAATTTTAGAAATTTTTAGCAGAGTAATCTGTATAATTACTTGAAATATCATCAGTTTCATATCAGTTAATATAACTCAATTAAAAATAAGTTTGAGTTTAACTTTTTTAATGTTTAATTCGATTTTTAAGTTGTTAAATTATCGAATCAATTTATTTTACAATGTGTAAATTCTACAATCTTTTGCTTTAGAAATTTGTCATTTACAAGAATTTTAAAATACAATTTTCTAGAAGAATTTAAAAATTAATAGCGTATGAAATTAAATTTGATCAATTTTTAAAATAAATTAATGATTTTTTAAATTGAACTGCACTTTTAGTACTAAATATGGAATAATAATTGATTTTACAGGAGGATTCGCAGTCTGTTCAAAATCAAGCAATTTAGCAAATTTAACATTAAAAATTAAACTGTTGGAATTCGGAAGCCTTAATTATTAAACGGATGTTTACGTCCGATTTAAACATAAACTATTTTTAATTTTGAAATAATTTTAAATTAATAGATTCATAATTACTTTTATGAAATTGAAAATCTACTTCAAATATTGTTTCAGTCCAAAATATTACAATTTTAACTATAAATAAAATATTCGAAACTGAATAATCTTAAGTTGAATTGTTTGAAATTGGAAGTCATGAATCGTTAAAAGTTCAGAGAGCTAATTTTAAACTTTGAAAGTTACTATTTTAATTATTATATTTTTAACTTTTTTAATTTCTATGTGAAATGTTTTTAATGTTTATCTATAAATAACAATTTAGCCATTTTTTTAATTTCGAGCATGTTTCAGAAATATGTAATAAATATTTAATTTAGAACTTATAAATATTTCAATAATTTTAAAACTAAATTTATATTTTTGATGATTTCAAAAGCAAATTTTGAAATTTTTCAAGGATTTCGAAAGGTTTAAAGATAATAGACATATTTTTTAACATTCGTGGCAGAAATTTCAATGAGTTTTTATTTTGAAGAATTAATTTTAACAAAATATTTAAAAAAATTTCAAAACAAATTTGACTGCATAAATAATAATTTAACCATGATTAATTTGGTGCATATTTAGGTAATTTTAGGAGATATTTGTAGGGTTTAAAAATATTCTAACTTAATTTAAAACTTGAAAAGATTTAAAAAATGTAAAACAGAAAATAGATTTTTAAAGATTTCAAAATAAATAAAAAAAATTTAACTTTTTTTAGGGATTTTGAAAGGGCTTCGGATAATAAACAAGTTTTTTAACTTTCTTGGAAAAATACTAAATGATTTTTTAAAAATTAATTTTATTCAAAGATTTCAAAGCAAAAACAAATTTGTATAAACAGAAATTAACAGTTATTAATTAAGACAAAATGCGATTAAGTTTAAGGGATAGAAGTTTGGAAAAGATTACAAAATAATTAAAAATTTGAAAAGATTTCAAACGATTTTTGACAAAATGTAGATTATGGAAGATTTAAAAACAAAAAATATAGTAGAATTTTAAGCATTTAGAAAGATTTCAAAATAACAAAGAATTTTGTATTAAACTTTCTAGGAAAATTAAAAATAATTTTTTCTTTTGAAAACTTAATTTAAAAAGAATATTACAATACAAATTTAATAATTAAAAATATGTAAAATATATATATATATATTTTTTTTTTTAATTTTTGCAGGATTTATTACAAGTTTTAGGAAAAAATCAAATCATTTTAAATGATATTTAAAAGTTCCGAAAAGTTTTTTAAAAATAATTTTTAAAATATTCTAAAAAAATGTTTTAAGCATTTTGAAAGTTCTGATTTAAAAAGTGTTGAGTTTAAAAAAAATTTATAATCTTTCAATTTTCTAGTTTTAACCCATTAAATTAAAATTTTTAGTTTAAAAAAAAGAACAATTTTTTAATATTTAGCACTCTTTGACTGTTTATTTAATATCAACGATTATACATCAAATATTCAGAGAACTAAATTTAAACTTTTGTTCTGTTTTTAACATTTTCAACTTGTAAGTTACATTGTTGCATTTCGATGCATAGATAAAAATGAAACAATTATTACTTTTTAAAAATCGAGTACACATGAAAAATATTTTGAACTTTTGAAAAGATTCATACTCTATGTAAAGCTTGAAAAGATTTCAAAACATTTTAAACAAAAATGTAGATTTTTGAGAATTTCTAAATAAAATTTTGAACATTCTTAAGGATTTCAGAAAGTTTTAAGATAACAAAAAAAAATTGTAAGATTGCTAGGGAAATTTTTAATTAAATTTTATTTTTTGAAATTAATTTAAATATTTAGAGAAGATTTAAAAATATTTTA
>JAAAKG020132109.1:0-14623 GCA_010014905.2 Druon quercuslanigerum | reverse complement strand
AGATGCGCCTTGAAATTCTCTACAAGTATCAGTCTTTAAAATTGAAATTAGAAAGATTTTTTAAATTGACACTCAGGACAATACTTCTCAGGCTGAATCCGGCCGTGTCCCCTTTTGGTCGCCAGCTGTTCAATTTCAATTATTTTGTTGAAAATTTCTTTCTTGTTTTTCTGTTATTGAAAATTAATTTTCCTATTTAAAATATAACTATTTAATATTTGGTTGAAACATTAATTTGGTTGAAAATTTTGACATTTTGTTACAAAACAATTCTTCTGGGCTGAAAAATCATTGTTTTAGTTGAAAATTTGTAGCTTTGTTTGAAAATGCATTTTTTAACTGAAAATTTAACTATTTAATTGTTATTTGACAATCTATCTTTTTAATTTAAAATTCATGTATTTTCAAAAAAATTCGTCTTCGTTGATAAAAACGATTCTTTTATATCAGTTTTGTTTGAAAATGGATCTTTTTTTTGAAATTTAATTATTTTGTTGAAAATTTGTTTTATTTGTATTTCATAATGAAAATATTTTGTTGAACATTCATGTATTTATAATTTTGACTTTAATTTTTTTATATAAATAGTCTACAATTTTAAAAAATTCATCTTGTTGGTTAAAAATAAAATTACTTTGTTCAAAATTGAAATCTTTTCTCAAAAATTCATCTTTTTGTTTAAAATTTCTTTATTTGAGATAAAGATTGATAATTTTAGTTGAAAATTCATTATTTTGGTTAAAAATTCAACTTTTTTGTTAAAAATTTAAGTATTTAATTTCAAAATCGTCTTTCTGGCTAGAAAATTAATTTTCCTGTTTGAAAATTAATCGTCTTATTTCAAAATCCATTTTTTTCTTACAAATTCAAGTATTGCAATTAAATATTGATCATTTTAGTAATTGATTTATCTTTTTGGTTTAAAATAAAACTATTTGGTTAAACGTGCAGTTAAATTTGTTTAAAAAATAAATCTGTTTTTTTTGTATAAGAATAATTTTTTTAACTGAAAATTTAACTAATCCATTTTTGGTTGAAAAGTGATATTTTCAGTTCAAAATTCAGCTATTTGTTTAAAAATTGATCTTTTTCAGTTTGAAATTTAATCATTTGACTGACAATTCATGTATTTTTTTTTAAATCGTCTTTTTGGCCGAAAATTAATCCTTTTGGTTGAAAATTCAACTATTTGTTTAAAATTTCATGTACCTTTTTGAAAGTCCCAATTTCTACGTGAAAAGTTAGGAATACCTTAATATGCACTAAATTTTAAGTATAAGTATAATTGGTAAATTAACTAAGTATAAGCCCAGCATTATTTAATTATTTATTTAATATATCGTCCTAAAATATTTAATAATATTTTGTATTATTAATTAAATTCCCATAAAATAATAAGGAAAATCTAAATAAAAGCGGTTAAAAAATAAAAAAGGACAATTTTTTTAATAAACTCGCGAAAGATCATACCTGGAAAAAACCTGGAATTGTCAGGGAATAAAACAGTATTTCAGATACTAGTTTAAAATTTTTCAAATTGATTCATTTATTTTAAATAAAAAATGACCATGCTACTATAAAAAAATGACTTTTTTAACAAAATACTTGAATTTTCAACAAATTACTTAAATCTTTAACATAATAGTTGAATTTTGAACCTAAAAAGTTAAATTTCCTATTAAAAAAAAGTGTCATAGTTTATATTTTAATTGAAATTTCATTTTAAAAAAATAATTTTTTTTTGCCCTTTTCAGTTAAAAAATTTGTTTTAAGCAAAACCAAAGACTTTTCGACTAAACAGTTAAATTTTCAAATAAATATTCCATCAGCAAGAGCCTTCAATCAAAAAAATAAATTTTTAACAATTTAGTTTAACTTTTACGCTTGATAGTTAAACTTTAAACGAAAGAGATTAATTTTTAACTAAAAATATAATTCTTGAACAAAAATATGATTTTTTAACGAAGCTATTCAATCAAATTTTCAAAACAAAACAGTTTTGCAATTCAAGTAAAGAAGATGTATTTTTAACGAAAAAGTTGCGTTTTTATCCAAAAAATATTAAATTTCTCTCAAAATAGATGAATTTTTTTTAATTTAACCTAATTTAAAGAAATAGTTGAATTTCCTAAGAAATAGTTAAATTTTAAAGTAACCAGTAGAATTAATAAAAAAAAATAAAATAGTTCAATTTTCATACAGAAAAAATTTTAGTTCTCTTTTCGCCAACAAAATATTAAATTTTAACAAAAAGTAAATTTTCTTCGAAATAGTTAAATTTTCAACAAAACAGCTGAGTTTTCAAACAAAGCATTTTTATTCAAGAAAGTTGAAATGTCTTCTGAAACAGATAAATTAAAAAACAAAGCTTAAACAAAATAGTTAAGTTTTTGTTCAAAGAAGATTCCAGTTTACTTTCCAATACGGCAATAAGAACTATAAACAAAAAATTAATTGTCTTCCAAAAATTGAAATTTTTGCGAAAAAGTATGACTTTTTTAAAAAGATTGTTATTTTCAACCAAACAGTTATTTTTTTGTCCAAGATAGCAGAACATTCTACTAAAAGAGGTGAAACTTTATATTAAAAAGACAAATTTTCGAAAAAAGATTTGGATTTTCATCCAAAATTCTAAACAAAAAGTAAATTTTCTAGGTAATAGTTGAATTTTCAACTAAAAATTTTTTTGTGTTAAATAAAGATTCAATATTTATACTGAAAAGGATGAACTTCAAAATGAAAAAGACAAATTATAAGAATTTAACAATTAAAAGTATTGTTTTTTCAACTGAAGAGATGAATTTTAAAATAAAAAGATAACTTTTTAATTTAAATCATGAAACTTCCACTGTTATAGTTGAGTTTTTAACCATCACGAAGAATTTATAACTAAGAAGATGAAATTTCTACCAAAAAGACGAATTTTTAACTAAAAAGAATTTATTGGAAAGCAAAAATTAAATAGGTAAATTTTATTGGAAAAAAATATTTTTAACTGACAAGGTAAATTTTTATCAAATGTTTACATTTTGAACTAAAAAGATAAATTTTTAACCAAAGAATTGAAATTTCAAACTAGCAAATTCCGTTTCTAAAAAAAATCAATAAAACCTATGATAGTTAGTTGATATTACAGTATAGAAAATTAATTTTTAACCATAAAAGAAACGAGTTTTTAAGAAAATAGAATGGCGAATCTTCGACTGAAATAGGATGAATTTTAAACTAAGGAGATTAATTTTTAGCTAAAATAATGAATCTTCAATTAAAATAGTTAAATTTTCAAGTCCAGGTGAATTTATAAACGAGAAATTACAGTTTCTACGAAAAAAAGAATTTGCCACTAAAAAAAGTTCAATTTTTTATAAAAAATTAAATATTTAAATTTTTAACTGAAAAAATGAATTTTAAAACACAAATTTAAATCTTCAATCATCCAAATTCCTATTCTACCAAAGTCGAATTTTCCACAAAACCTGGAATATTTAGTTCATATTTCAGTTTAAAAAATTTTTTTACAACGAATAAAAAACCAATTTTCAACAAAATAGTCAAACTTTCAAACTTAAATGATGAATATTCAACTGAACCAGTTATATTTTAAAGCAAAAATGAAAAATGTTCAACCACAACAAAATTTTTAATAAACTACAAAAAAATTTTAATCTATTTTCAACTAAAAAGACGAATTTTTAAATAAAGAACATGAATTTTTTACAATGAATGTAATATTCAAAATTTCAACAACCAAAAATTTAATTAAAATTTGAATCAAATTTTTTACTTTCTCACCCAAAAATATGAATTTTTATTAAAAACATTATTTCCAAAAAAGTTGAATCATCTGCTAAAATAGTTTCATTTTCAACTAAGCCAGATACATTTTTAACCAAATAGTGGAATTTTCTGCAAAAATAGTTGAGATATCGAAAGAATTTTTTGTAGCTAAGTCAGTTGCACTGTTGAGAAAAAAGATAAAATTAATGCCACTATAGATAAATTTTTAATCTAAAAAGGTGAATTTTGAATTAAAAAAACTCATTTTTAAATGAACAATATAATTTTTTTATTGCAAAAAAATTTAACTCTTAACTAAAAATATAATATAAGTCTATTCAACCAAAAATTAGCTCGATTTTTTTTCTTGAGATCTATAAGAGAGTTATTGAGGAAAGACTGAAGAAAATTATTATTTTTTTGTTTAAAATTCATCTTCTTGCCTTAAAATTTAACAATCGTTTCGAAAACTCGTTAACTTGATTAGAAATAAAAATTTTCTACTAGAAATAATACATTGTTAAAAATTAATGTTTTATTTGTAAAAAAATTATTTTTTAAATTAAATTATCAACCAGCTATTGCAGGTTTGGTTGAAAACTAGTCTCTTTTACTACAAAAGGAATTTTCTCTATTAAAAATTAAAATTTTTTCACGAAATTAAGTTTTCTTTTAAAGTTAATATCTTTGGTTCAAAATTAATTTTCTTGTTTGAAAATTGACTGATTAAAAAATTAATCTTCTTGATCGGAAATTACAGTATTTGGTTAAAAGTTCATCTATTTAATTGAAAGTTAATTTTTTTCTGTAAGATTCAGTATTTTAAGTAAAAATTTATCTCTGTCATTGACAATTTCTATTTTTTAATAATTGATCTTTGTTAGTTGCAAATTCAATTACTTGAATGTAAAATCATGCATTTTGTTGAAAATTTACGTTTATGTTTGAAAATTGAACTACTTAGTTAAAACTCATCTGCTTTGGTAGAAAATTAATCTCCTTAGTTAAAAATTCTCCTTTTTGGTTGAGGATTGAACTGTTCTGTTAAAATTCATTTATTGTGGTACGAGACCAATTTCCATGGTTGAAGATTCACCTGATTTTTTTTAAAAGTTAAATATGCTGTTTAAAATTCATGTATTTTTTGAAAATTTATTTATTTAATTCAAAATTATTTAGGTTTGATAAAAAAATATGCTTTTTAGTTGCAAATTTGACTATTTTGTTCAAAAATCTTTATAATTTTGAAACAAATAGTACTTGGAATCAAGATTAAATTAACTTTCATGATTAAAAACTTAATTTTACATTTATAATGTAAAGTAATTAAAATGTATGTTATATATAGTAGCAGTATTTATTGCTTTCAAAATACACAATGTATTATAGCAAGGGATCATCGACCTATAATTTTATTACAAGTATATTACCGCAGGATGGTCCAAATGAAAATATTTACAACTGAGAAGCGGAAAAGACCACATGATAAGATACATGGAGACAAACAAATATATAAATAAACATAGTTAAAAATTTTGCTATAATAGTTTAATTGTTTGTTAGTTACTCATTGATCACAAAGAATTTCAGCTTGAGAACTTCCAAAATAAAACTAAAAACATTGTAAATATTATTGCGGTTATAACTATTGACAAAATTTGCCGTCGTTATGGGTTCTGGATTGTCAGAGCCAGAATCTCTCAATTGCGGGATCCCATAATATCTCCTTGAATCAGCATACATCGGACATATGAATATTACATGTTCCGGGGTCTCATGTGCATGTAAATTACAGATTGCACAAATCAGGCCAGGATCAATTACGTAGATTTCCCTATCAATACCAAAACGCAGAAAACTTGAGTTCGAGAGCATCAGCTGTGCAATCAGTATGGTAACACGCATTGGTAATGCTCATTTTAAGTAACCTGTCAAGCAACCGATATAGTGTAGCGTAACCCGAATTTCGTATCCTAGTCTCGTCGACTTTTTTTAGATGCAAGTCATATGATTCGGTTATACCATCCAAATTATCTGAAAGCTAGCTTGAAGCTACGAACGATCTTCCATCATTCACATCAAATGAATTTAGCCAGCATTTTAGTTGAGCTATCCAATTATATGTCATGTCTACGTCGACCGACAATTGGACAGCTGTAGCATCCTCAGGTAACACTTCTTTGGGAGTTTGTATAACCAAGAAAGTGTATTTTTTAAGACCAGTCTCTGTACGAATGATATACCCTGGTGTACTCTTAGGTAACGCGTACAGCTTTTTAATAAAAGGTACCTCAAACCCCAAATGGGATACTCAATACTGTGCTAATAGCATTAAAAGATTTACTGATCTAGATCAGCCGCTTGCCTAAAAAGACTAGAGAACGAGAAGGGGAGACCCAAATATAAATAATCTTTAGCAAACTGAATCTGTTTACCAGAATAATAGAACTGCTTTTGGTTTATTTTGCACCTGCCACCTCGCTTAAATTCAACAATCTTTGTCTTTTGTATATTTACTCTAAGGACGTTAACTTTGCAGTATTTTTCCAAGTAGAGTAGTTTCCTAAGTGCATATTGTTCAGATTCACAGAGCATCACTAGGTCATCTGCGTAGAGTAATAATAAAACATCAATTATTCCATTCACATCTAGTCCTTTCATATTATTATTATTTCTGAAAAATTCTTCCATATCTGCCATAAAAAGGCAAAATAAAAGTCGGCTTAGAATCTCCCCCTGAAGAACACCCTCTGAAATATTTATAATTGGTACCAGTAATCCTCAATCTGAGCTTGCTATTAGCATATAAACTAATCAATGTCGGGATTATTTTTGAGATAAGGTCCAGGCCATGCAGTTTATACATAAGTTTCTCATGTTTGAACGAAACAAAAACTCTTTTAAAATCCACAAATATTCCGTATACCCATCCATGCAACCCCTACTCTCTCTAAATCCAGCCTGAGATTCCGACAAAATATTACAAAAATTTACCCCTAGTTGTCAGTCGCTTAAGTAAAATATTCGTCAAGATTTTTCAAAGGCAGTTAATCAAAGCCATACCTCGGTAATTAAATGGGTCTGATTTCTCACCTTTTTTAAATATTAATTCAACTTCAGTTCTGCACCAACTTTTTGGGATTTGTTCTACATTAATAATCTTTTGAAAAAAGCTTGAATATACGCTATACACTTTTTTGGCAGTATTTTATAAAATTCATTACAAACTTGGTTTTCTCCCGGACCTTTGTTGCTTTTACATCTGTTAAGACTTTTAAGAATTTCGGAATACTGAATATCGACTTCAAGAATTGTATGACGTGCATCAAAGAATGCCCAATTAATAGGTATAGCAACTAGCGTATATATATTGGAATAGAATTCCTCCAACTCGCTCAAACTAATGGCATTTACCTAATGTTTATTTTTCTTTCTAAAAGTTTGCACGTATCAACAAAATTCAATACCGTCTTTCGTGTTAGCTAGTCTATTTATAGATTCAATACTATATTGATGCTATTCAGTCTTACTGGACAGTATATACGCTATCTTTAAAAAATAGTACACACCTATAACAGCAGGGGGGAACCCTTCTTTTCTGCATTCCTTTAGTGCTTCTGTCGCGTTTTTATTTACCTCTGTACAATCATGGTCTTACCACGGTTTATTTTTGCGCTTGTTTATTGCTCCTGGTGAAAATTTTTTTAACTCTGAATAAGTTTAAGAGATTCCGCTGTCTCAAGAATGGCGGATCTTAAGTTATCATCCAGTCGATCAATAGATGCACTCTCTGTATCGATTGAAATTCGCTCAGAGTACTCCATTCTCTCGACATAATCAGAAATTTTATTTTTGTCTAGTTTCGAACCTTTAACCACTGTAGAGTGATCTTCGTTAGCAAGGTCAGAATTTACTTTCGGGTTACTATCAATTATGAATTCAATAGGGAAGTGGCTAGAAGCTGATACGAAATGCGTATCTCTCGTATCCACTACCAGACCGAGGGGATCCATATTGCTTCAGAGCAAATCAACTGTGCTTTTACTCCTTCCATCACAGAGTGTAAATTGTGCAGGGGTGTCACTTTGAATCCTACCATCTAGAAGTACATATGTATTAGGTTCCAGAAATTCAACAATGTGCCTGCCTCTGCTATTAAATGTTACATCAAAACTATTCCTACTCTCAAATAATGATGATCCCTGATCTTACTTAAAATCATCGGTAGATTCAGACTGAGTTTGAAATAGACATTTGTAATAATCACGTCGACAATTTCATTTTTCAGTCTTAGTGTCAGCCATCTATTTCAGGTTTTCGCAATCTGGGTCTCAAACAAATCCTGGTGTATATAAACACCACTCGCACGCCCTTTACTTTTTTTCTGATAGCATCACCGTAAAAAATTTCATATTTTGCAAGAGATTTTGGCACATGCTTAGGAGCACTCGTACACCATGTTTTCGCTACACATAATAAATTAAAATTGATTTTCTCTTTTTGTAGAACACTGATGTTTCCAAACCCTTCCGCATTCAAGAAGATTATTCTGCATCCATCAATTTATTTCAATATGCTGTTTCCTTCCTGACTCCCATACATGGCATGCTTGTTTGTATCCACTTCGAGGATATCCATAAGACTGTCAGAATTTCCATTTTCGGTAGTATTTATGTGACATGTAGACATACCCCTTCTGCGCTCGAGACTTTTCCGTCTACTGACAGGGCGACATAGTCACTCGGCAATATGTTGCTGTTGTTTTTGTTGTTCATGATGAGAATTCAAATTGAGGACAAAGCTGTCAATAGTTCCATTTTATCCAGAAAAACTTTTTTCCTTCTTGCATTCGGTAACGGATTGGTTTAACCTACGGTTTAGGGAGCTCTCTGCAGATGTTTGCTGTTCCATTTCGCTGATCTTTGTGTTCAATGCGGTATGCTGTTTTAAATCTTTGGTTAATTGCTCTCCAAGTCGGTCGCCCCCCCCCCTCCCATTATCTGGGTCTTGCAAAGAGTAAATTTTACCATGTAGCATCAACCTTTCACCTGCTACTTTAGTTGCGAGGCCTCTTTGCTTTAAATGGTAAGCATATTTGATTAAATTTCCTCTTTTCTGTTGTGCTTCCTTGCTGATGTCATTGTTTATTTAAATATTTGATCCCTTGAGCGACGAGCGGAATTGAAGTATTTTACCTCTAATAATAAAATCTCCAAGGACAAGCAACACTGGTCTTACTTTACTTTCCGAGTTAATTCCTAGTCTCTTTATAAAATCGATGTCATCATTTTTAAACTGCATCTTTAGTTTATCTGTTATTAGCGAGATAACTACGCTATGCATAGATGCTGCAGTTTCTTTAGCCTTCTCCTGTAGACCAAAAATAATCATATAATTTTTCTCGGTGATCCTGCCCATGGTTTGCTGATGCTTTTCCAGTTGGCTTTTGAGCAAGCCATTTTCTTTTTCAAGTGCTTCTATTTTACTTAGGCTTTCATTAAATCTAACGATAATGTTTTTCGAGTTGCTCCTTAAATACCGTTTTGCATTCATCACTGATTTTCTCCTTTAGTTCACTCATTTTTGCTGTGAGCAGCTTTTCTATTTCCTGGATACTCGCCATCGTCCGTTTTAGACAATGATGTGCGACTTGATAATTACTATTCAACACCACAGCACAGTATAACTCAAAGACTCGCCTAAATTTATTCGAGTTTGGCACAAAAATATTGTAGATTTAAAATACTTGGTTCAATATACTATAGCTTCAAAAAAAAGAAAAAACAGGGAATTATTTGCGGTTCAAAACCAAACAAATTTAGATTTTTATCAGGACCGGCTAAGAGGCGTTCCGTTCAGTTTGGGCCATTTGTGTTATATATAGAAATCATCATTTTTGGTAGAAACTTCATCATCTCGATTGAAAATTTAAATGTTTCCTTTAAAATGAATGAACTTTGTATTCAAAATTCTTCTTTTTTGGTAGAAAATTAATCTTTTCGGTTAAGACCATGTGACGAGAGGGTCACATGACCAAACCTGGTCCTCAATTTATCTTTCCCATCTTATGTCTAAACGAAATGAGGTATCGCTCTGAAAGTTTGGCAAATTAAAGAGTAGGCGATAAAGTGCATGTGTCTGCTTTGATCCGGTGGAAATTTTGAAAAAAAATATTTTCGATGAAAGGAAAAGTGGAAACTGCATTGATACTTTTCTTTCCCAACTTATGTCCACACGGAATGAGATATCGTATTGAAAATTAGGCACGATAATTAGAGGGTAGGTAGGAATGTGTCTCTGGTCCCCAATAATTAGAATTGTGAAAAAAGTTTTTTTTATAATTAATAATTTTCGAAGTACCGACCGTGCTGTAGAACACTGGGAGGAATTTTCAGTGTTGTCAAAAGGGCTCATATTGAGGTTTATATTGATCATAGTGGGGTAAAATAACAAAAATCGCTCACGAACATTGTACACAAATAACAAAGAATCTAATGTGTAGACTTGATTTGCAAATAAAAGAATTTTGTCTGTCATTCGTATCAGCTGTTTCAGAGCAGCACTAGCGCAGCGAGTAGGCAACTTCGAATTTATATGGGTATGTCGGTAATACAGATTGCATAATTACCGACGGACAAAGATAAAAGTTAAATTTCTTCCGTGAAGCTGAAATGCGTCGGTCAATATTTCGCATTTTCATAATTAAACTTTTTGCTTCCCCTAACTCTGTGCCTTGGCACAAACGGTCCTTTAATATTCATTAATATTTTCCGAAAATTTGTTCCGCGTTATTTAAACATTTATTTTTAAATATGGCTGAAAAATTATTCATCTTAGGACTGCCTTGATCAGCTGTTACACTCGTTACACGGTCTTAAAAATTTAAATATTCCATTAAGGATTCAACTACTATGTTGAAAATGACTCTTTTAAAAGAAAATCAATTTCCTTGGTGGAAAATTAAAAATAATAAATAAAATATTTAAAAAATTCAATATTTTTGTTGAGAATTAAATTTTCTGGTTAAAGATTAAACTGTTTTAGATGAAGCTAATAATTTTGTATTTAAAAATTAAACTATTTCATTTTTTGTGTAAAAATGAGTCATTTAAAATAGAACATTAATCTAATTTCTTGAAATTTCATCTTTTTGGATTAGGATTCAACTATTATATTTTGTTAAAAATTGGGCTTTATCGTTGAATTCAAGGAGTTGCATTCTTTAAAATAATTTTCTTAATTGAAAATTTAAGTATTACATTTTTTGGTTGAAACTTTATGTTTTTAGTTGAAGATTCAACTATTTAGTTAGAAAATTTAATTTTTGATACAAAATTCAACTACATTTTTTATAGTTTACGTACTTTGTTAAAAATTGCACTTTTCTGTTTAAAAGTCATTTTTTTTTGTAGAAAATGTTAGGTATTTTGGCATGAAACATACTTTTTTGTTTTGATGAATATTCTTTTTTTTAAATAAAAATTCTTGGAAATTACTTAGCTTGAAAAGTTAACAGGACAACAATATAAATCTTGCTGGCGGGAACGAACGTCAATCCTGATAAACAAATTTATTTATTCCACCGCAGTTTAATTGTCTGATTCTTTATTGCCATAATAACTGCGAGTACTATTATTATTATTTTTATTTTTATTATTAGGTTAATTATCCTTGAAACTAGACAATAACTATATTACTGCTACTCTCTAGAGACTGAAGAAACAACATCAAAATGTAAGGACCTTTGTTAAAGAAAACTGGGTAAAAATATTCATAATAAAAATTCATTGAGGCCAAAAAATAGTCAGGATACTATAAAATAGTTCATTTCTCAACAAAAACGTGAATTTTCAACCTTAAATATTAAATCTTCAACTAGAATAGTTAAATTTTAAATTATAGTTAAACATTGTTTTCAAACATTTAATTTTAATTAAGGACCTTAATTTTTAATAAATTATTTGAATTTTGATCAGAAAAGAAAAATCTGTTACTAAGAAGATTCCTTTTTTTACCAAAAAGTATGATTTTTTTAAACACAAGTAGTGGATATTTTAAGTTAAGAAAATTCGTTTTCAGAAAATGAAAAAGAATTTTTTACAAGACTGTGCATTTTTAAACCAAAAACATGAATTTAAATGATTGAAATTTGAATGCAATAGTAGAATTTTCAGCTAGAAAAGATCAATTTTAAACCAAAAATTAAATCATTTTATTTTCAAAAAAAAAATTTATATTTACTTATTTATTTTAAACCAAAAAAAATTACTTTTCTACTATGAAAGATGACTTTAACAAAATGCTTGAATCTTTAGCTAAATAAATACATTTTTGAAAAATAAATACATTTTTGAAAAATAATTACATTTTAAACTAAAAACATGAATTTCCAACAAAAAACTGTAATAGCTGATATTTCAACTAAATTGTTAAATCTTCAAGTCAAGACGAACTTTCTGCACAAATATTAAATTTTTAACCCGAAAATATGAATTTTTAGCGATAAAAAATAATTTTCAACAAAATAGTTAAATTTGCAACAAACAGATAAACCTCTATTTAATTTTTTTTTAATAAGGTAGTTCGTTTTTAACCCACGCATTTGAATTTTAAATTAAAAAAGATTAATTTTCCACAAAATAATTAAACCTTTAATTGAAGAGATGAATTTTCTACAAAAAACATGAAACTGCAACAAAAAATTATTTCTCAATAAAATGATTCAAACAAAATTGTTGAATCTTTAAGCAAATAAGATTAATTTTCAAACAAAAGGATAAATTTTTAAATAAAAAAGATAAATTAAAAAAATATGTATTAGAATTTTTAAATAAAAAAGATAAATTAAAAAAATATGCATTAGAATTTTTATAGAAAAAAGATTTTAGTTTGACTTTTCAACATGAAAATATGAGTTAAACAAGAAATAAATTCTCTACGAACAGACTTGAATTCTCAACCAAAAAAGACAAACTTTCAAGAAAACAGTCAAATTTTCAACCAATAAGGATTAATTTTTAACAAAGTTGTTGAATCTTTAAACAAAAAGTTGTACTTTTATCCAAGAAAGATCAATTTTCTACTATAACCGATAAATTCTTAAATCAAAAAGACAAATTAAAAAAAAAATTAACATTTTCGTCTGAAAAAATTTTTAGTTTACTTTTCAACATCAAATTATGAATTTCAGACAAGTAAATTTTCTATGCAAGACTTCAATTTTTAATAAAACATTTGAGTTTTGGACTGAAAAGGATGACTTTGTAATAGAATTGTTAAATTTTCAACAAAAGAGTTGCATTTTTATTCAAGAAAGATACAGTTTCCACTAAAACAGAAGAATTTTTGAATCAAAAGAGCAAATTTAAAAAAAGTCGAATTTTTACTGAAAAAAGAATTGAGTTGGTTTTTACACATCAAAATATGAATTTTGAACGAGTAAATTTTATACAAAATAATTAAATTTTCAACTAAACTATATAATTTTCAACCGAAAAGGATGACTTTTTAACAAAATTTTTGAATTTTTAACCAAAAAGTATAATTTTCAAAAAGATTTTAATTATGAGATTTAAACTATGAGTTTTAAATTGGAAGTAAATTTTCTTCGAAGCATTGAATTTTGAAAAAAATAGTCGAATTTTCGGCGAAACAGCATTTCTTTTTTAAAAAATTCCTAAATTTCCAACCAAATAGTTGAATTTGTTTAAAGAAAAATGCAGTTTTCACTAAAATAGATGAATTTTTAAATTAAAATGAGAGATTTAAAAAACAGTTGATTTATCATCCAAAAAAGATTTTAGTTCACTCAGTAAAAACAAAATAAGATGAATTTTTAAGAATTTAATTTTCTGCGAAATAGTTGAATTTATCAAAAAATGGTTGAAAATTTACCTCTTTCACTTGAAAATTCAAGTGGATGGTTTTTATTTGTTATTAATTAAAGTTTGGTCTTTTATGGGTTGATAATTCAACTATCTTGATTTAAAAATAAATTATCTGTAAAAATTTATATTTCTGCGGTTAAAAATTTATTTGTTTAGTATTGTTATAAAGCAGAAAAACTTTGTTGAAAATTCATGTTCTTGGTTGCAAATTGATCTTTTATAGTCTAAAATTTGTTTATTGTCTTGAACATTGTTTTTTTATAAGAAAATTATTCTGTTTGGAAATATACTTTTTTTAATTTTAGGGTGAGAAGAAACCCTATTAGATATTCCAAAACTCTTTTCGAATAAACAATAAAAAACAAATATACATATTCTTTTTTTATTCTCTGAGAAAATGATTCTTTTTAATATTTTAATTAACCAAAATTTTATATGAATCCTGTTGTTAAAATTTGCTTTTCTTAATTCCAATAGTGTCTTTTAGGCGTGGATTTAGAAGAGTAATAAAACTGGTATTAACTGAAAATGTAAATCAGCTAGTTTACTTTTTAATCTCATAATAGTTCTAGTTGAATCTAACTAATTGATGTTCTTGAATAAAACATTTAATCTAAAAATGACACTCTCTTTGATATCCGTTTCTGTTTTTACTCCGCCCGTCAAGTTAAAAGTAGACTCATAAAATATTTAAGGATCACGTGAGTTCGATGAACGTCCACATTTTTTATTCAGTTTTACTACTGTCACGGTCTTTACACTACTTTTCCATTTAAACCTTATTTATTATCACATTATAATAAAATTTTTATTATTATTTCTATTTATATTCACATTTATATTTATATTCATATTTATATTTACATTTACATTTACATTTACATTTATATTTATATTTATATTTATATTTATATTTATATTTATATTTATATTTATATTTATATTTATATTTATATTTA
>JAAAKG020132108.1:0-14624 GCA_010014905.2 Druon quercuslanigerum | reverse complement strand
GTTAAGGAATATTGTATTATCCACAAATCATTAATTTATTCAGAAGCACTTAAGTTCAATTAGAATAGTTTAAATTGACGTCTAAAACTAATATTTTTATTTATTTTTAAACAATTTTTTAAGCTTGAAAGAAAGCTGGTTTTTTCCTTTTGAGTATCTTGAGGTTAAAAAGAAAAAATTAGTTTTTAATGACGCTTATGCTTGTGTGTCGATATACTAAACGATGATTTTTCCTTACATAAAATTAAGTTTTACATTTGTATCTCAATATTCGTAAACAAAAAATGCAAAAAAATGCAAAGAAATTTAAAAACCTATAAAAACTCTCTCGGTAGAATTTTTTTTAATCGCCATTAAAAGAGTTAGAATTCACCGAAATAGATGATACACACACAAATACCCAAATGTCCCATGTGTCTGAATTAATTCGGTTGTGACTACTGAAATAGATTGAATTACATTTAAACAGTAATAATTAGACATATTTAAAACGCAATACAGAAATTTGTGTTTTATCGTTGCTGTATTTTGAAATCGTAAACCTAATTTTTTATTAATGCAGCTTAAGAGTTAGTACCTAAACTAATGTCAAATATTAATATTTAATTCAAAACAGCCCATTTAGAACCGCAGCCGGTCGGTTACTTTGAAGTATTACTCTTTTTCGCTCATTTGTTTTCATCAGTAATTAACGAATCTCAAGTAAATTCCACATTATATGATCAAATTACCTACTTAGTTATTTGTTAAGTCGCATAACTTAATTTTCGGCATAAATTTTTTTTCAAAGGTGACTATTGTAAATCAACCACCTCTGACTGAATCACACATAGGTGAAAGTAAAACAGTTGGAATTTTCAATGCACATTTTTTTCAAAAGATTTTTATAACAACATGAACTCCTTTTCCAATTTATATAATTGACAATAAGTTTAGAAATAGTAATGAAGGCTATGAAGAAGTAGACTGTTATATAAAATTAAAATTATTCAAAATCTGATAGCAAATATTTAGTTTAGGTTGTTGAACATATAGTTCAATGTCTTTTATCTCATGGGTACTTTTAATGATTTTGAACTTTTTTAGTACTTGGCAGACATTCGGAAGATTTTTTTTACTTCTGTGGTTGTCTCCTGTGGTTCTCGATTTGCTACCGCGTACCATGACTAAAAATATGTAATCTCCCAAATAATTTTACGTGATGCCTGTTTGCAAATCAGTTTTCCACCATAACAATTTTTTTCGTAATTTTCTAGGTTCAATAGCCATAAATTAGAGGTAGGTCAGAATCACTAGCCATGAAATTGATCTCGGAAACGGATCACTGTGGTCTTGAAGATATTGGAGTCCGGTGAAATTCGATACGACAATCAGACTGGCTCATTACCTTCGGGCTATGTCGCCCCGTGTGCTCTGCAATTTGGTAAGGTTTGATTTGGCTTGATTTCAGTTTGCCCCAATTCGTGTCAGTCTGCACGTATTTCGCATAATGATTGGCCCTCCTGCTGCGTCAATTATGTCCGCCAACAATGCACGTTTGTTCCTGTTCGCTCAGCGGTGAAAACAATTTTGACTTTAAAGAGATTTCACGAAGACCCAAATAAAACGGCGTACGTTGTTTTTATGAGTTAGTAATAACTACGGCTTGTTTCATTACTCTTGTTATTTAACGCACAGTTACATATAAGGAGGGTCAGAATTAACTTTATTCCTTGCCTTTTAAAATGCACCAGAAAACAAACACGCTCGTTACGAGCCCAATTATTATTATCTTCATCTCACGCAATTTTGAAATTAAAACGTAAAATTTTTATTGATGCAAATTTATTAGTATCGCGTAGCATCTTTTATTTAAAATAATAGAAGAGAAAATTCTATACAATATTTTTGATGATTAGTAAAATATTTATATTTCAAGTTCACAATAAAACAATTTTTAAAATATCTTACAATGATTTTTGATTGAAAATACAATTTTTTTAATGTTAAATGCATTTTTAAAAATTCCGAAACTTTTTCGAAACTTTAATTTTCTACTGAAATTATTATGTTTTTAATCATTTTAATGTTAAAATTTAACCATCCAAGTGTATGCCAAAAACACAATTTTTTCGCAATTTAAAAAAGGTTTTCTATGATTTTTCTTATTAAAAAGAAATTATCTGTGGACTCGATTCCCGAAATATCAGATTTTATTCATAAAACAACTTCAAGTTATTACAAATCGATTAGGTTTTCAACAACAGTGATCGCAACATTTTTCAGAACTTACATTACACCATTTTTTTAGATATGATTGAAAGATAATATCAAAAAAAATAATAATTAGAGAATAGGACAAAGAGAATCTGTATTTTTAGGAACAAGAAATAGGGCGAGGTCGGCAAAATTGTTTGACCAAAATTGCATCCTAGGTACCAAATTCGTAAGCAGAGTAGGCAACCAATATCAGCCGGAACTCTACTCGTTAACATAACACACTTACTCTGGCGTTCCTACCTTTGACCAAACTAGCGAGATTATCCATTTCGCATTCCGAAACCTAACAATTTCATAACATTGATTCAGAGAATTTGAAAGAGAAACAAATTTTCTTTAAAGAATATCAGTTGGTTTTTATTTCCTAAATTTAAAATTGTAAACAATTTACAATACATTATTAAATATAATATACTCAAATTAATATTTAAGAATTTTGAACTAAAAGCATTTTACGTTTTTCTAATATATTGAATGATTTTGAATTATAAACACTCCAAATTACAATTAAATTAATTTTATATTAGGTACAATTTCCAAACAAGGAAAATATTTCGAATTAAACGAAAAGGAATTGAACTTGCATTATTTCTAATTAAAATCATTCCAAATTGCATAATTTAAAATTGAACATTTGTTTATCCGAAGCTTTTAAAATTAAAAAATCTGATTCTATTTCAAAGCGTTTAAAATTAAACAATTTATTTTTTGATTGAATAATCTAAAATTTTAATTAGTTCAGAAGAAAAATTCGAAATTTTGTAGATCTCCAAATTTCAAAATGTTCAAAATTGAATAATTTTATATCAGAATTCGGAAAATGGGATAATTTTAAAATTAAATAAATTACAATGGTATCAGTTTTTATTAAAAGAGTGCAAAATTGAAAACTGTAAAATTAAAATAATTTTTAATTCTAATCGATTAAAATTTGATCATTTAGAATTTAAAACTAAATTTAATTTTTGAATTTCAGAGCACCTGAAATTTTAACATTTTTAAATGTTATTACATACAAAAAATAAAATTCATTATTAAAATTGATTACAAAACCATATTTTTACCAGTAAAACTGGAGAAAGTTTGAATTAAAAACTTTTATAATTGAATTATTATAACAAAATTTTACCATTAAAGAATTTTTAATGGGAAGCATTTCAAATTTAAAAAATTATACCACGGAACGTTGAAAATTAAAAATATCTAAAGCCCCTACAAATTTTAATTATTTTATGTAATTTTAAATTGTTTTAATATTAAAGTTTTGCACCTTTTTAATTTATACTTCTCTTTAAGTTTAACAGTTTCAATTTGTCTTGAAAAATTAAATCTAATGAAAGTGAAAAATGGAATATTCAGCAAATTATTATTCTTACTTAAATTCCTCCTATGAAATATACAACAATTTGAAGGTCTGCATTTTTTAAACCATAAGCTTAAAAACATTTTATATTAAGAATAGAATACAAAACAAGATTGTTTAGATTCCAATGATTGAAATTTCGCAATTTTTCGTATTTTAAACCGAAATTGAGTTTTTCTTTAAGTTGAGTTTAAAATGTTCAGTGTGTGGGAACCTTTTTAGATAAAGAAGTAAATTTTTAATTCCGAGTTCTTAAATCTTCTAGTTTTTTATGGTTTTAAATATATTTTGTAGGCATATAATTTACAATTTTTTAATTACAAATCCTTTCTACTGAAAATTGTGAACATATCCAGCCTTTCAAATTGATATTTTTCTGTATAGAAAAAAAAATTAAATATAAAACTGACTATGAATGCTTTCAATACGAAATTTTGTATTTTTTAAAGATTTAATAATGAAATATGTATTGCAATTTTAATATTTGAACATGAAACTATAATCGATTCTAAAAGATTTTAATTTAAAAGTACAAACTGTTTACCATGATAGAATTTCCCATAAGACTAACCCTTTTGTAGCTCGTTACTCTATTCAGTGCCAAATAATTGAATCATTAATGCTATTAATTAAATTTTATGGTACAATGTTAGCAGTCACTGTGCGGATATAAATCTGAAATAATTCAGGCTGGTCTATAAAAGCAAAAACAAATTTCTGTACATTTCCCGGTTATCAAACATTTTTCCAAGTCATTAATAATGTTTACGTTCAATAGAAAGATCATAAAGGACTTTATCGTAACTGTAATGAAAAGAACGTTCCTAAAATTGATATTAAAAGAGTTATTCATGGTTGCAGAAGATGATATTCGCTCTAAACCTACTAATTGATTATTTTTACAGATAATAATTAAAATGATGATTTTTCAACTAGGCGGTCTTTCGAGAAAAAACCTAAGTTTTCTCTCTAGTAAAAACAATAAAAAAGTCCCTTAATTCAAAAAGAATAATTTATTTTTTACCTCCTTTTTCTGAAGTAAGAAAACTTAAGGACCGAGAACCTTAAAAATTAGATTAGTTTTAATTAGAAACTTTCGAAATTATTAAATTATAGCATGAAGCTTTAAATATCAAACCATATCAAGCTTTATTTAAACAGGGAAGTACTCCTAAATTAGGCTCTTGTAACTTAATGGGTAAAATGGATTAATTTTTAAATTGCAATTTATAGAAAATTTTACATGTAGGATGTCAAATTGACGTGATACTCAGTTTTAATGATTTTTCAGTCTTTTAAATCACTCAATTGTTCAATTTTACGGAATTTTAAGAATTCAACAGATTTGAAGAAATTTAGGAGATTGAGAAAACTTCCAAAAATAAGAATAATCAAGGATTTCAGAGATTTCAGAGAATTATAGATATTCTCAAATTACAGGGAATTGCAAGAATTTTAGAGCATTAAGAAAATTACAGAAATTTAGAAAATTCTGAATATTTAAGTAATTTAAAGAATTTACGCAATTTCAGGAATTTCAGGAGTTTACAATATATATATAGGGAATTCTGCTGAATTGAAGGAATTATGGGGTTTATAGAATTCAAGGAATGTCAAGAATTCAGAACTTTTAGGAGATTTAAAGAATTTAGATTATTAAACTATATCATAAAATTTAATAAATTACAAAGCATTTACAAAATTTAGAATATTAAAGTTATTCAAGATAATTAAGTGAAATTAAAGATTCCAGAGAATTTAGGGATACCGATATTTTCATGAATTCAGAAATTTTCAAAAATCAAGAGAATTAAAGGTATGCAGAATATTGAACGAATTTAGTAAATTCTGATTACTCTAAAAATAATACACTTAATTTAAAAAAAAAGAAAGAAAATTTATAATTTTAAGTTTTGAAAGACGTTAATTTTTAGCAATGCAAATTTTAATTTTATTTTAAACGCACGGAATTTTTTAACTGTTAAGGTCTAAGTTGTAAAAAGGATTAATTTTTAGTTTTAAATACATTGTGGTGAAATTATTTAAAATAGTAAGCCTTGGAATTAAAATTTCTTCATTTTTATAGCCTGCAAGTTGGTTGTTCAAGTTCTTTAATATTACTTCTATTTGAAATTAAAATTTTTTAATTTTAATGAATTTTAACTATTTATTTACTTTAATTAAAATAATATCAGAAAGGATTTCTTGGCATATCAAAACTCCTCGCTACCGAAGCTAACAATCCCCATCCGATATTTCCCTTCCCCTTCAACCACTTCCCCCCACTACTCACCCGCACTACCCTAATAGTCCTCCCCCCACCTCTTTTCACTATCCTCCCAAATTTTAATTGTTTGCATTATTTCCCCTCTTAAAAGTTGATCTCACTTTTCTTAATTCGCTACATCGAATAGCACAAAAGCTTCTTAAAAAAAATTTTAGAACGTTTCAATGGTAGGTTCAGAGTATTACTAAAAATATTAGAGAAAGGCTCCCGGAAGTAGTTAAATGTCCAGCTTTCAAGGAAGACTCCATGGAAGGTAACATTAATTAAATTAACAACATTAATTAAATCTAAATTCTACGAACCTTTCTTTCAAATATTCCAGGATTTTTCAGGGCAAATTTTTTACTTTCCGGGACCCCTCATTTCCCCTCACTACTCCTTCTTTCCCTTAACTTCTCTCCACTTCCTAATTTCCCCTTTCTGGAAATATGTTTTCTTGTCTAATTTTCCCTTACTTTCCATATTTCCCTTTCGCAAATTTTACATCCCTCTTCCTACTTTCCTTCTCAAAATTTCCCCAATTTCCTATCTTCGGAATTCCCCTTATTTCTCCTACTTTTCTTCTCCTAATTTTCTTTTCTCATTTCCCCTTTGTTCCTTTCCAAGGAGGAACTACGACAGACGGACGGACATACTACCGAAATTCAAAGAGTTTTTGCCCAGGACTACGAAACCCTAAAAATAGGAATAACAAAACAGGTGTATCTCTGAAAACCAATTTTACACTGCGAAAGAAAAGTATTAGCTGCGACCACGTGTAGATTATTGATAATAATAATAATAATTGAAATTAAAATTTTCGCTTGTAAGTTTGAGCGCACCTAGGGCGTAAGGTTTTTCAAAAGCTATAATTACTCTTTGACACTTTCTTTCGTAGCTTGCGTCGTTTGACCATTCTAATACTTTTTCAATTATAAATTATTACAAATTTTAATCTCTTTTTGTTGGGTGAATAACTTTTTCTATCAATTTGTTTTCGTTCCTTTTGTGATTTTCCCATAAATTCTTCATTTTTATTTTTAATGCCCTTTTTATAATTAAAACCAAAACTATGTCTCCTATCAAAAAGTGATTCATGAAAAACCTGTAACTCTTTTTTGGCCAAACAATTTAAGTGATTATTTTACTTTCAATGTTATTTTTCACACATAGAACAAAAATTACGCGTCCTACAAAGAAGTAATTAATATTATATTTTTATTTATTCATCTTTTTCCTTATCGTGTATAGTTTGACCAAAAAGGAGAATTTTTGATGTTTCATTATTTTTTGTGCAATCAAAATTTGAATTTTTAATTTTTCTAGAATATTTAAAAAGTTGTTATGATAATTTTTAAACGCTGTCAAAAATCAATGTTTTTCTTTGCTTGGCTTTCTTCCATATCGTGCGTTTTTTGGCTTAAAATTTTGATTTTCTATTGATTAAAATTTTTTTTTAAATCCTAAAACTCTGAGAATATTCTTTTTATCGAAAAAAGTATTGAGGATAAATTGTTCATCATTTCTAATACTATAATCATCTGTACATAGAATTTTCAAATTCAGAAAAAAGTGGTCTCAAAAATTTTCTAAATGCGCTCACTTTTTGATTTTTTTGAAATTCAAAATGGCTTGTTTACGAACTTGTCCTTTCTTTTAGGACCTTAAAACAGTGTGCCAAAGATCGACTGGATCCGTTTATTTTTTCGAGAGTTATCGTGTTTACGGACAGACAGACAGACAGACAGACGTTATCATAAAAGGTTGATTTTCGCATTCAGGGGGTCTCGAAACTTAGAGGTCTGTTGAAAAACTGTGTTATCAAATTTCCGACAATTCTAATACTTTCTTAATCATAAATGATGAGGATGTAAAAAGATCTTTTCTTTTCGTTTAGCTGGTAATCAAACCACAGAACTTCCGTTTGTTTGTCGGCTGTTTTTCCATTTAAACTATCAGAGAGATCGAAAAGAATCCTTTTTCAGAAATATACGCTATCTTAAGCCAAATGTTACGTTTTGATGATGCAAATAATTTAAAGGTATCTGCTTTATCGTTAGTAGTAACTACCTCTAAAGATAATACAGATTCCATTAAATGACTCGTATCATAAAAAGTAACACCGAAAAGCACCCGACCGGCAATCGAAAGTTCTCTGGTTTGATTCCCAGTGGAGCGAAGTTAGTAGATCTTTTTCAGAATAGTTTAACTTAAAACATTTATAAACATTATTTTCCATTGAGGCAAAAATGACTCTAAGTATTTCCTGTTATTTGAAGATTTATCTTGATCGATAGTTTTGATTTCTATTTTCACAGATTGTGGAAGGACATCTACACTGATCGATAGTAACTATCTCTGATGATAATACAGATTCCTTCAAATAATAATAATTAAAAAAAATTCGTTCACTAGAAAGCTAAACAGGTTATTTAACTTTTCCACTCAATCTCTCCAGAATGTATAGGAATGCATGAAAAATTAGCTGCTTAGCGTTCCAGCAATGTAGCATGTTTTGCGGGAGTACATGCATCTCCGGCGCTACAGCCTGTTCCCACTCAATTAGCCAAGTAGAATATCCATGCATACCTGCCCTTGTTTTACAGCTGGTATCGTGCACCTGTAATGCCAGCACAAGTAATTAGGCAACCTCGAGTTGGGCTTGCATCCTGCGGAACAGGAGTTTTTGTTCTGGGATCGCAAAACCACACCACCACTGCCTTGTCGCTCGAAGTCGAGATGGGGGTTGAAGGGGTTGCAGAGGCTGCTGGGATTCTAAGAGGGTCGTATACTACATAGAAATGTTCCTACAAACAGCCACTAAGGTCGATAATTATTTCCACATCGAACACTTTTTATGCAAGGTTTATTTTTTCCCTTAGATTAATATTTCCACTTGATGCAGTAATGCTACTCAGGATTATCGATTTTACACCTCGGCGACGGTTTACATATTATGTAAAACTCAAAAAGTTTAAATTTTGATAGATGAGATATGTCTAGCCGAAGGAGCGGACTTTTCAACAAAAAAGGTGAGATCAACACAATATTTAAGTTCTTAACAAAACCAGTAGGTTTTCAAAAAAGGACGATTTTTTAAACCAAATACATGAATTTTTAACCAAACAATTGAATTTTGATATAAAAAATGACTTTAAATTAAAAACATTAATTTTTAACATTAACAAAAACTAGTTATAAACTAGTTGAATTCAAAGAAAGAAGACATAAAATTTTGAATGTAATAATTAACTTTTCAACAAATTGGTAGAATTATTTACAAAGTAGTTTAATTTTTAAAATAAAATCATGCATTTTTAACTAAGGAGACTAATTTTTCACAAAAAGAAAAATTGTCAACATAATTCCAAAAAAATTATTTCAACTCAATAGTGAAATTTATTTTGAATAATTAACTTTTCAACAAGTTATCTAGTTAAATTATTTACCAAGTAGTTCAATTCCTAAAGTATAATTATACATTTTTAAGCAAGAATATTAATTTTCAATCAAAGGAAAGATTCTCAACATCATACATTATTTTTCATTAAATATTTAAATTTCTAATTAAAAAAAGAAGTTTTAAAACAAAAATGTATCCAATTTTAAAAAAATAGTTAAATTTTCAAAAAAAAAAAGATTAATTCAACAAACAGTTCAATTTTCAACAAAACAATTAAAATTTTAACAAACTTCTTGATTTTTTTACCAAATATTTGAAATTTTAACCTAAATAGATGAATTCTGAATATAATACATGAATTTTTGACCATATACTTTAATTTCGAAAAAAAAAAATGTTAAACAAAACTGAAACGAGTTTTTACAGAATGGTTGAATTTTCAACCAAAGAGAGATTATTTCAACACAATATTACTTTTTCAATAAAATAATTAAAATTCCTACAATACATTTGAATTTTTTAATCTAATCGTTGAAAGTTTAACCTAAATAAATTATTTTCTAAGCAAATAATGGAACAGTTAAATTTGCATTTCAATTAAACTAATTTTCAGCAAAAAGAAAATACGAATTATCAACAAGATAAATTTTTAACAAACAAGCTTAATTTTCTACTCAAATAGATGAATTGTGCAGAAAATAATTAATTTTTGAAAGTAGAAAATCAAATTTAAAAACAAAGTGAGCTTTTATTTCGGCAGAAAAACTAAAAAATAAAGTTTTAAAACCAAAAACGGAATCTTTATATTTTAAGATAAAAAAAACTAAATTTCAACAACAAAAAAACTAATTTCCGCTATTTAAATGCAACTAGAAAAGTCAAATTGAAAAAAATCGTATTCTCATCCAAAATGATGCATTTTTATAAAAAAAAATTAATTTTCTACCCAATTATATGAGTTTTTAAGAACAACAAAAATATTATTCTACAACATAGTTTAATTTTCAACTTATAAAGCAAACATTTTGTGTAACTAGACTAGCTACATTTATAGGTAGAAAATTCTGAAAAAGAATTATGACAGAATAGATAAATTTTCGCATAAATAGTTCAATTTTATAACCAGGAAGTTTAATTCAGTACCAAAGTAGTTTAAGTTTTAACAAAAGAAAAAAAACACAGTTGCATTTTCAACCCGGAAATATGAATTTTCAACTAACATGATAAATGTATGTGTTATTGAAATGAATAATTTAGGCATGAGTGAATGAAGTAAAATCGAAAAAAAAGAATTTTCAACAAAACTTGTACCAGTTAATATTTTAAGAAAAACCAAGCAGTTGCATTTTTTATCATAAAGGAAACGTTTTTAACCAAGCAGTAATTGTCATACAGTGATTGTTTTTCAATATATTAAATAAGTTTTACGAGTTTAAAAAAAAAACAAAAAATGGTTTTACATAATTATGTTGATAAAAATGCTAGTGAAAAAAGTATCCATAATTATGACAAGAACAAATTTTTCGATTTTCGAATTCAAAAATAGCAACCAATTGGCAAAGAGGCTGATCATAAAACTTTTTAAAAATATTGGTACTCATACAAAACAATACAGAAATTTTGGTTTAAAAGCCAGTTGGTTTTTCACATTATTCAGTTTGTTTTTTTATCCGCCTTGTATTAGTTTCCCTTTTTTTAAAAATTCGAAGGAACGTTTAAAACCTTTGATAAGTTTCACGAGATTTCAATAGATTTCCAAGGATTTACAATAACTTCGCATATTTTAGAGGACTGACAGGAGCTTTTAATAGACTTCAAGAGTTTGAATGGGCTCTAAAGAATATTAATATTCCCGCGTGCGTTTAAAATTTACAATTGATCATTATTGATTCCAAATAGCATTAAATAATTTCATTTAAACTTTTCTGTAATGCTTGATATTAATTTATAATCCTTTAAAATGATATCATAAATTAAAACTTGATATATTCAATTTCGTCAATAAAAATTTCTCGTAGCCAATCCTACTTCAAAAATGTTACAAAATAAAAATTTTCTTTTTGAATATCAATGTTCAGGAATGATTAAAAATTAGTCATTGAAAAATCAGGAAATTTTGAAGGTGATGTTTTGCATCAATCACACCTCTTGTTTAAAAATCACAAACGGCATTCTAAATCGAAAGCATAAATTCATTAGAATCCACATGAGGATTGATCAAATTCCGTTTTCCGAAATAAAAGATAAATTAATCTTGAGAAAATAAATGGTTCAGTTTAAAATAGTAATGTATGATTATAATTTTCCCTTTTGGATTACTAAATTCAAATCGGCTTAGGGAAATCTCTTGAAGGGCAAAACTCTGGATCAGAATATCAAGCACTTTATCCGTGATACACACAATAATGATGCCTTGAGAAAAACTTTTTATTCAAGGGTCCATTATCATAAGCCAGAGTTGAGTGTTGGCTAGTTGTTTGAAGCAGGCTAGAAAAGCCGTGGCTGCTCTATGGGGGCTTTTGCTGACGGTGCGCAACTCAGTCTTCTTCCTTCGTCGAGCTTTCGCATTGTGTGCCAGAACCTCAACTACCCTGGAACGTAAATACCATGATTGATGGAGGAGAAACAGCTCGCGAATCGTTGACCTCCCCTGCATCCCGCACTTCCATGAGAAGTTTACATGCTGGGCACCACAATGAGTTCCACAGGACCCTCCTCAGAATACTACTGCTTTCACCACCTTCCATCTCGCTCATCATTGTTGGCATTGTTAAAGTGCTCAATTGTGTGGCTATGTACCACTTGCGAGACTCATTGATTTCTTGTTACGAAACCACTTACCAGATACCTCCTGTTAGAATCTTTCACATCTCGCGCCTTACTCCTCACTTAACCCATTAAGTCCTGACTGGAAACATTTTTAAGATTTTTTTCAACTGCTCTATTAACTAAGAAATCGGTCATAAAAAATCGACAATACCTATTTCCCACGTAAAATTGTCTTAATATTCAATTGCTGCAGTTAGACCTTCAAAAAATGCATATTTAAGAAGTTATATTTGTTTATTTGAAAAAACACCAATGTTCGAATAAAAAAATTTTTAATTTGTAATTTTTAGATCGAAATTGTCGGTAGTGTAGGTTTTTTCAAATTAAACATGGCAGCATCTAATATGGCGACTTAAATTCAAAATTTTTTTGATTTTTCGATACTTTTTCCTGCATTAACAAATTTGTTTTCAATTTCGATAAAAATCACTACAGGGTTTTTTTGGGTCACTGATTATAAATCTGCTATCAGTTTTAGAGAATTCAAGATGGCGGTTCCAATATTCCTGCCGAAAATTTCAAAATATTGTTAAATTTTTATAAAAATTCGTATAGGGGCGTTTTTTGGTTCGCTGATAACGAATCTGCCATCAGATTTTTACAATTAAAGATGGCGGATCTAATATGGCTGCCCCAAATTTCGGTAATGTTTCAATTTTAATAAAAAGTTGTATAAAGGGTTTTTTTTGGATTACTGATTACGAATCTGTTATTATATTTTCAAAATTCAAGATGTCGGATACAACATAGCTGTTAAAAATTTCAATTAATTCTTCAATTTTCATGAAGATATTCAAATGAAAAAACACAGGAGATTCCAAAACGGATAAAACATTTATTTTAGCGCCTAAGATAAAATATTTAAATTACATGAAACTGTAACAGTTAAATAAAAACAAAAATGTTCAAATTTCAAAAAATGTGGTTCAAGGACGCAGAAAATCTATAAGATGTGCGATGTATACTAATGCCCACGCTTCTTTTTAATTTATCATAAATAAGTTAGAATCTTATGATATGTTTTTGGATTATTGATGATAAAAGGTTTAAAATAAAAAAATTATAAAATATAAAAACATTTGAAAAGAATTAAAAAAAGAGGCTTCCTTTATTGTGTTTCCCTTCTTGCGGTGAAAACCGGGAAACGACACATAATATATGTCAGCTAAGAATCGCGACCCATAACCTCCCTATACGAATTTTCAGAAAAATTAAACAATTTTTTGAAATTTTTGGCAGCCATATTGGATCCGCCATCTTGAATGTTAAAAATCTGATATCAGATTCGTAATTAGTGACTCAAAAAACCTTCGTGTGCGAAATGTTCACGAAAATTTAATAATTGTTTTGAAATTTTTGGAAGCCATATTACATCCGCCATCTTGAATTTAATTAAATCTGAGAACATGTTCGTAATCAGCAATCCAAAAAACACGGAGATGAAATTTTTTATGAAAATTGAACAATTTTCGCAATTTTCGGAAACCATGTTGGATCTGCTAACTTGAATTTTGAAAATCTAATTCAATAAGTTAGAATATTATATTAAGTTTTTGGATTATTCATTATAAAAGGTTTTATCATAAAAAAATGTTCAATTAAAAAAAAATTAAAAAAAAGAAAAGGCTTTTTTATAATAGGGGACTTGATCGAAGTGGTATTTCTTTTTGTTTGTAAAGTATTTCTCTTTTTAAAAATATCGTTTTATTGTTAATATTAATTGCGAAAAATGGTCATTGCTTAATATAATCCAAAGAAACGTCTTTGTACTTAGATTATTAAAAAGAAGTGATATATAAATATATTATAAAATTTTCAAGTTTAAAAAAAATGAACCTAAATTATACATTGTAAGCAAGTTTAATTAATTTTAATAAATTTATTTAAAAATTTTCTTTTCGCTATAACTATTTTTATGAAATTTAGCTTAGGATTTAAGACGAAAGGAGAATTTTCACTATACTTTTATTAAATTAAATATGAACTAAAGATATTTCTAGCCAAAAAATAAACATTGTTATTAATGATTTATAATATGGAGGAGGATATTTTATTTATAATTATAACTAGCTTTTTGAAGAATTTGAGGTGACCTTTTGAAATAAATATTTCACAATTTTCATTGTTTATTTAACAATAGTTTTCAGGGTTCAATATTTTTCTCGCTCACTTAAGGTAAAAATTGCAAGTATTATTTAATTTCTTATACTGCAGGGCTTATATTATTCCTTAAAAGACAAAGTAAGCGTTACACCATTAGAACTAAGTAATAGTTGCAACTTTTAATGAAAGAGAAAAAAAAAACATAAAAATCAAAATAGTTTTTGTGAAGTAAAGAAAACCCGAACTATTTTTTTCAAAAGTTCACCTCGAGCTCTTTTCTAAAATTAGTTATAATCAACATTAACATATTTTTCTCAATTTTATAAGTTAAAAGAAATACGAGAAACTATGCACTTAAGGAAACTAGACATTCTATGTATACCTGAAACAAAGAAAAAGGG
>JAAAKG020132107.1:0-14624 GCA_010014905.2 Druon quercuslanigerum | reverse complement strand
GGAATATCAATAATTGCGTGCGCATTCATTGTCGCAAACGAGGGGATTCACGGATGCCCGGCACTCGAAGAGACAAGTCCTTTTGCCAGGACGGGCTCTTGCATTCGTTAAACCAGTTCCGAATTCTTGACAGTTCAGAAATTAGGTGCGAGGAAAATGATTCAAGACCTTTTTAGGGAATGTTCAGGATGGATTTCAACAAACAAAGATAAAATACATAATAAAATAAAGGTATCTATGTAATAAAATAAAAAAAGGAATTCAAGTGACTAAAAAATGGTAAAAAAATTTCATTGTGCGATGTCCAGGGAAAAGATTATTCCTCAACCCGTTTCCATACGGGAGCTCAATGATCTAGTCCTGTAAGTTGTAACGTAATGATAAATTTACAACAAAAAATTCCCTAAGAAAAATTTTACATCCGTCAATTTAAAAAAAACTAAATAAAATACGATTGAAAAGAAAAATCGTTTTGTTGGAATGAAACATTTGTCCAGAGCATTTATAAAAGCCTGATTGTTCTTCAACCTATTTTCATTTGGGAGCTCAACAATCTAGTGCGGCAAGCTCTGAATAAACGCTAGCAATTTAACCATAGAGGTTTTCCATAAAATCCTCCTAAGCATAAATTTGATTTACAAGGCTCATGTTGTGAGTTAGTAAAGCTTACAGACGTGAATACTGGGAACTAATCTGCTGACTAGAGTAAATTAAATCTGTCGAAAGATCAAATTTTGTAGGCTCGTGTCTATGAAGTATATAAGTAGATATATGTTACACGCTGTTCAAAACATATTAAATTAAGGTACAATAGAGTGGCCGGTTCAAAATTACGTAACGCTCTGTTTCAGGTATTGTAAAACACATGTGAAGTTTTTCTAAAGTTTTCACTTATTTTTGCACCATTATTGTAATGCCAAAGTTGATATCCCCTTCCCCTACAACTTGAGCGTTACGTAAGTTTCATAACGACCGCGAATATCGAAACAGAGAAAATATAAATACTTACTCTATTTTATCATCGTGCTGTATAAACAAATTCAACTGTAATTGGGCTTTGACTTGCATTGGTATACCCATAATCTAGTAAATGAATAAAGTTTGGTGTCAATATATTATTAAAATCAAACATTTAATAAGTAAGTAATAAGCTACCCTGGTAGAAAATTCTAAAAGAAAGTTCTTTTCGCAGCTACTCAATTGTTTCTATTCGGTTGAAATGATTCAAAATGTCTGATAAAAACGGAAAGCATACAGATCTCGGAAAGAATCTGAATGAAAATCATACACTAACCTATCCGAACTTTTCAGTTCGAAATTTTTACCAGGGTACTTCAATCAGCACTATGCATCTCTCCACATTTGACATTAAAAAGTGTTATGGGTGCAAACGGCCTTTTTAACGATTTGCTAATACTTTTAGTCTTCAGGTTAATTGGAATCTTATTTAAACATTTATGTAATTAGAAAAAAATTGATATGCTCAAGGTAAGATAATTACTATCAAAGTTGGACACAAAGGCGTACCTACGTTGTAGCAGGAATCCCTCCCGATCGAGAAGCACTGAAACGGGGCTCAAACGGCACTGCCGTTTCACTGCTTCTCGATTAAAGCTCCTCAGGTTTCAGGTTTAAATGACCACAGATGTTCTCATTACACAAACAACTGGATTAGCAGGTAGATAAGCTGAAGGGGTTTAAGACGTCTAACTCCTTTTTTAAAGTTAAAAATTGGAATGATTGTAATATATTTCGGAAATAAAAAAACATATATCCGGTAAAACTGGATTTTTTATATAACTTCTTCATGGTATGCTTAACCAGAAAAATTGCAGTAAATTTCAGACTTGTGCTTTTTTTATAATAATGCAAAATAAATACTAAAATCATATTTTTAATTTTCTTTTTGAATTTCAGGAAAACGGTGAGTTTTAGTGAAAAATAGTTTCATAGAAAAATTTTCAGCATCTTATTCGGCACAAATAAGATTTTTTTTTTCTTTTTTTGTATAGTTAACCGTTACGTAAAAAGGAGGGAAACAAAGGACTTTTTACAAAAATATTCTTGCCTCATTTATTAATCTACGTGAATACTTCTTTTGATGCCAGTGAACGTCAATTACGCCTTTAAGCATTTCTCCAGGTTACATACCATCTCATATAAATAAATTTTCAATAAATGAATTATCAGCATAGTTAGTACTTTTTTCACACATCTTAAGCTGTAACTTGGATACACTTAGTTTGGTGCCTAAAGGTAGAGACTTCAAGAAACCAAGTCAAGGAGAACTATGTCAGGCTTCGAGTGTGCAACAGTAACAATTCTCGAGAATATAAAGTTCCAATATATGCGGCACTACTTATTCTCGAAAATTGACTGTATTTCCCTAGGAGCGTTTAGCGGAGCGATATCAAGGTTCATGCCGCATAGTGGGAAAAAAGGACATTTTTTGGAAAAAATCGACTGACAATGCAATTCTTAACGGATTTTCATTTTTCTCTTTTGGAATTGACCGTAAAGCTTCCAGGTATAATGTTTAACTGTGCAATTTTTATTTTGACTTAACGGAAATTAGTTATTTAACAACAAACTTACAACATTTTGTTGCTAATCTTTCCATGATACCATTTCTTCTAAGAGTTTGAAATTCATTTAAAAAGGTCATAAATAGATGTAAACACTAACTTCATATAATTTATTCGTTGGTTAGAATAACAATTTTTTAAATAATGTTATAAACAAATTAATAAACAAGTCAATTTTTTGTGATTTGTAATGATTAGCTAATTTTGGCCTGTTCGAACAGTTCCCTAAGACAAGAATTGAACTACCGTGTCGAGGGCTGAATGTGACCAGGGAACGGTGACTCAAACGGTATCCTGGGATAACGGGCAACCTCCCAGTGTAAAAGTGCCTTATCCTCACAAGTGAGGGTCTGTGAGGATGGACCTTGTTTTTCCCTAGCTTCTCGCAAGAACGAAATGAATTCCGAATTTAACATTAAAAAAATAAAGATAATAAAACACATGAGCAAGTGACTTTAATGACACCTGCCATGAATACTTCATACGAGAAGATGGAAATTAGCGAAGGTGGTAAATCACCTTCGAGGCAGAAAGGAGCCGATGCCATTCCTAGTACCTCGAGTGGTACGGCCGGGGATGAGACTTTAAATTGCCACATCTCAGAAGCCAAAGCCACTGAGAAAGATAGAGTTGCAGGAGGCCCCAAGAAAAGGAAGTATAGTATTGCGGCCAGAAGGAAGTACCATCGCCAGCAACTTAAGTTGCAGCGCGAGGCAGCTCCTAAACCCGAGAACCCAAAACGGTCTCGGTCTGATGGCAGTACTCCTAAGGAGGACAGGGAGGCTAAGAGGGATAAGGTCGGAGACCCAGGAGGCTCTTACAGCCTCGCACTTCAAAGCCACCTGAAAATGGCTGTTGTTCCGGACAACTTCCCGCAAGGAAAGTTCAGCATAAAGCAAGCAACGGACATGGAGAAAGCCCTCAAGAAAATGATCGCCGGGGTGAAACCTGGCGACATTATCCCAAGGTTTGATGATTGCTGGTATAAGAGCGGTGTGCTGACCGTCGTCTGCGCAGATGAGATTTCTAGGACATGGCTCATCGGGGCAGTCGATGGTCTGGGGCCTTGGGAGGGTGCGGCAATCAAGATCATTGATTGCATGGACCTTCCCAAGCCTGTCAAGCTCATTGCTTGGATACAAGGTGGTTCTGAGGAACCTACATCCATCATCAGGAGGATGAATTTCTAAACCCCCACGTTAAAGGTGGAGGATTGGACTATAATCAACGTGAGGAGACACAAAATCAACTCAGTTGATCTTGAGTATGGACTCTTCAGTCGACGAGCACATATAAAAGGTCGATTGTAGACCTTATCTAGGGATGAGAAGGATCCAGATAAAGATCCTGACTAAGCGTAAATACGCTACGGGGGTGGCAGAAGAGCAGCCGCCTTCAGAACAGTCGAGGGTTGAGGCTGCTTCGTAATGAACAGTGCCAAGTCTTCACGTTTGTACAATGGAACATAAGGTCTTTGAACTAATACAAGGACCTTAGTGTTACAAGGCAGAAGTAAGAGGCCTAAGCCATAAATACGGCTCTATTGTGTAAAATAGATCAGAGGAAAATACCCGGACAGCCATATATGTTAGGAGGGATATTGATTTTGTTAGTCTACCGAGGTTCAGCTATAGAGATCTGGTAGCGAGCAAATCGAACATCAAAGAGGAGGAAAACGACAACCTCTAGTGACATGCTCAGCATACCTGCCATTTGACTCTTCAATCCCACCACCATCAGAGGAACTAAGAGGCTTGGTGGACTACTGCAGCTCGAAAGGATGGGCGCTGGTTATTGGATATGATGCAAACGCGCATCATACGATATGGAACAGTAAGAACATCAACAGTAGGGGTGAGTACCTTTTAGATTACCTTTTAACTACCGATTTGACTATATTAAATCGCGGACATACACCAATCGTTGTGACAGCTGCATATCAGGAGATTATTGACATAACGTTTTGCTCTGTATCCATTAGCGAAGCATTCGGTGAATGGCACGTATCGCCTGAGACATCCCTATCAGATCGCAGGAATATATGTTTTTAGCTGACAACTGACATATCTGATCCAGTCGAGTATAGGAACCCAAAAGCGACCGACTGGGATGCGTATAGGGAAGATCTCGGAGAGGCCTTGGCAAGTGTACCCGAAAGGATTAGATCAATTGATCAGTTGGAGTTTACTGTGTATATAGTAGATAATTCATTGAATAAATTGTATGATGATAATTGTCCTCGTCGAATTAGGAAACCAGATAAGGATGCTCCTTGGCGGAATAATAAATTTCAGGCCATGAAAAAAGAAACCAGAAGACAATTTAATAGAGCCAGGAAAACTGGTAAATGGAAATTATATAAGGCTAGTGCAATAGAATACACTAAAGAGATACAATCAGCTGATAGATTATCATCGAGAGGGCATTGTCAGGGCATTCAAAATGTACCTAATATCGCTAGATTCCACAGAGTCTTAAAGAAAAACCCAGCATGTCAACTGAAGGCATTAACACTGCCGACAAGAGGCATGGCAGAATCGGCTATCGAAATCCCAGAACATCTATGAAGGTTTACTTTACTGGTTCCGGATCTGGGTATCGATCGGAGGAAGAGACTGTCAAGCTGAATTCCACAGACGGCCCAGGTCAGAGCGGCAATGGAAATGATTGGAGAATCACGAGCCGGATTGTCACACAATCAAAAATAAGATGGGTTGTTCGTCGTTTCGACCCTTTCAATAAATATTCTTGAATATTAATTTTTAATGTGATAAACAAAAATAATATAAATTAAAGAGTTTTTGCTACGAAAAATCAAAAACAGGCAACACAAAGTTAAGCAGAAGCTTAGAAGAAAGCTGAGTGCAATAAAAAAAGAAACGTCAGCAATATATATATATATATCAACTTTTATTTTCCGTGGCTAGAATATACATTGCAGTATTGGAAAAACAAACGACCATGGCTTAAAATAAAAGATAAATCATGGTGAGTCTTAAGTGAGATTATTTAATTTCAGTATTTTGTGCCAACTGCGCGTATCCTCAAAAATATTGACCAAGCTAAAAATTCGTTGTAATATAAGTTTAGAATGGAATTTAGAATGCTTAACGGCACTACATATATGGTGCTTAAAAAACCAGAACTCAGAATGCATCTGAATACAGACGGATAGCCTGCGCTTTAATTATTTATAAATGCCTTACAGCTGTCATTGCAGATAAAAAGTCGCTGGGCAGTAAAGATCTAGTCACTATAGGCGCTACTGCCATGACACAAGCTCGTAAACATCAAAGAAACTTGCACATTGTATACACTGACTACAAGCAAGTGTTTCCTTTCGTACCACATGACTATTTGCTTGGAGTTTTAAAAATATACCGTCCACGCATCATCGACTTTATGAGTCGTGCGATGATGTTTTGGGGTAAAAGAATCAAGTATTTTGATCAAGAACAACCAAGGATCACTAGATTAATACGCATTGCTATAGGTACGTTTCAAGGAGACTCGTTAAATGCACTATGGTTCCTTTTAGCGTTGAACTCATTGAGCAAAACACTAAATAGCATGTCTCATGGGTTCAGAATACACGATAATGAGAATTGTCATCAAATGACCCATCTTCTATACATGGATAACCTTAATCCAGCCCCCCTGCAAGGACAATCGATTTTATACATAGCTAGTTAAAGTTTCATATCTTTTTTCACATTAGACTAATTGTAAACAACAAAATTTAAAGTCGTTTTCCTAACGGTAGGAAGTATGATAGGTTTCAATCATAACATGAAGAAAAAGAATTTAAATTACTTTTCAACTCACAAAACGAAATTAAACTTATAATTATAACAAATGTTATTATAAAATTCCGCACTTTTCTCTCAGAATTATATGAAGAGAAACAAATAATATTTTTTTATCACATAGTTACAAAAAATAGTGCAAAATGGATTACATAGTTTTATATAATAACATTGTGAAATTATATTTTATAAACAAAATTACTTTTATGAAATATAAAGTTTAGTTGGAAATTCAAATAAAATAACAGATATTCTAATTTTATATTGGCGTTAAGAATTGCCTCAATGGGATAGTAAATTAAAATAAGAACAGTGTCATATAACCAACAGTAACCCTGATACAATAACAAATTATTAATTTGAAGAAACAAACTATATAATTAATTATTCGAAGGGTTAAATAATTAAAATAATAGTTAAATTTATGAAATAAACGAAGAAAGTATAGTTTTTATTTTTTTATTTTCTTACGTCCAATTCATTTTTTTATATTTCCATAAACGAATGTGTAAAAATAAAGATATATTTTCAGTTTAAGATCAAATGTTCCATATTTTTATTAAAATACATAGTTTTTTATTTCATTTCTTATATTCCTACACTGTAAAAAAAGTTATGCTGAAAATCACATTCGATCGTAATTTAAACTATCAGACTTTCAGAACTAGACTGTGAATAAAATAGAAAATTAACGAGACCTCAAGATTAATTAACATTGTCCAATAATTATAGTAAACTGAACATTGTGCTAAAGCCGTGACCGTGGTACTTTGACAGTCGAAGTGTAAAATTGCAGCTACACTGAAAACTATTTGACCTATATTATACGTCGTGAACATACATAGAGCATTGTATTTAAATTAGACGGTGAATTTACCAATAACATCGCATTTACCATTGTTCTGTGTGATTCAAGTTGACGAAATGTAGAAGTGCTTGATAGAAAAATTACATGCAGTATGTTATTGCCACTGATGGAGGCTCGTTTCGGGGAGCAGCAGCAGCAAGCAGGTTATTACAACTTTTTTAAAGTGGTTTTTCTTCAGGGTGGCGTCCCATGAGAGTGTCAGTCTTCACGCAAAAATGCAAAACATCAAATCACCTGACATATCAGCAAATCGCAGTACTTCTGTAGATTACTAGGAGAATATCATTGGCTAAATATCTAGTTTTTTGACGTTTTGCGCCAAGATTGATGTTGTCATGGGAGGCCAATTTTGCCAATGTACAAGCACAATATTTTTTTCACTCGCGTGGCTGTGAATTTACACTCAATGTGTTTTTTCAGCAGCGTTCCTTTTTTTATGAAAGTCTTGTTCATTCACGCAGACTCTTGTAAATTCACTGCGTATTATATAGGTCAATTAGTTTCCAACGTAGTACGAGGTAAAATACCAAAAAAATTTTACAGTGTACCAAAGAATTTTGCAAAATATAGTTTTATTTGAAAAGAAAATTTTCAATATTTTTTATTAAAATACATAGTTCTTACTGAATTTTTTACATTTCTACTAATTAAAAAAAATGAAGAAACCGTTTCAGTTTAAGATAAAATTTTCGATATTTTTTTATTGAAACGCATTTGTTAATTAATTATGTTTATTTTTACGAAAGAATGTTTAAAAATAAAGCGATACCACTTATATTTAATATAATACAAAGAGTTCAAACAAAAATTTGGAAATTTTAATTGCCAATTATTATGTAAACAACAATAATACTATTACGATAAAATTGAACAACAATAAATTATTGTAAATATAAGTATTTACATCCAGGGGCAATAAGTAATCTAGTCTTTCCTTTTCTTGCCATATAAACGTAGACTGAAGACTCCCAGCGTAATCTGCGTTCCACACTTCACTTGATCGTACCAGTGAAGTAACCTTGGTGCAGGGGGCTGTCCGAAGCTATACGCTACTTCAGACCAGAAACTGCATCAGGCGATCTATGTCACAAAGCAGTTTTCTAAGGATGCACACATGGAGTTCGGACTAGATAGATGCAAAACAGTGCATTCAACCAGAGGGGTATTAGGGACCGAAGATCTAGAGAACGAGATCGAGAATGTTATCGAGGTCATGGCCGAGGGTGAGTTATATAAATATCTGGGTATTCTCAAATCTAAGGGTATTCAGCATTCGATAATCAAGAAAAGTTTAGGGACTGTCTTAATCCCTTCACTGCAGATGACGTGTATACGCGTCATGAAGGAAAGTTCCTGATGAATTGACGGATTTCATTGCAAATTGGTACTAAGGAGTTATTTGGGTCGCTGAATACGAATTCAAGGTCAAAATTCGAAATGGCTGATCCAATATGGCGAACAAAAATTTTGAAACATCCAATGAGTTTGTGGATTTGGATAAAAATTTGTATTAAGGGGGTAATTTTGGTCTTTGAATACGAATTCGAGGTCAAAATTCGGAATGGCTGATCCAACATGGCGAACAAAAAATTTTAACAATCCAAGGAATTTGTGCATTTGAATGAGAATTGGTACCAGGGGATTATTTGGGTCGCTGAATACGAATTTGAAATGGGAAATGAAGATCTAATATGGCGACTAGAAAACCATTCTTTCACCTTGAAATTTAGCTAGTGAATGTTTCATACATCTCTTCACGACCACAGAGTGTACCGCAGAAGAAAGAATAAATTACTTCTTTCTTATATGGAACTCTTTGAAGCATTTCACAACACACAGTGATATACCATTGCATTCTTTACAAATGATGCTCGTTATCCTCCTTATCAGGAAAGTGAGGGCCCGAAAATTGAACCCGTTCACTTAATCCTGATGACTGCCTTCTCATTTGAGTGTGTTCTGTACCATGTTTTCACATAAGATCCTTCGCCAATAAGACTTTGAAATCTAAAAAAGTTGTTCAAGATATTCTCTGATCTAACAGATCAATCCATTCCATGTGAGCGTTATATGAAATAACGCTTTCGGGTTCATCACAGTTTGGACAGTTCTGGGATTCCTTTTAGCTGAATCAATCCTTTCGGGTATGTGTTTCATTTTCAACATTGACACAATATCTTTAGCATGCCATGCAATGAAACACAGTTTAGGAGTGTGTAATACTTTCAGTTCTCCTTTTTTTTGATATTTTTCGTACTTATTTCTGGTATGTGTTATCGGTTCAATTTTACAGTACCGCAAAAATTCGTCATTTCATTATTTAATTGACAAAACAAATTTGGTGAGGAATACCAATTGCCAACGTAAAGAGTTCGACCATCTCCATGGAGATTCTCGATCAGATGTTTTAATACTTAGCCAGAAATACCAATTCGCTTATCAATGGATGTTTCGTCTCCATCTGTCCCTGCATAAATTTGAATTTTATGCGCGAAATTCCATTGTTCGAATCACGGGTTCAAATCTCAACGACAGAGGTATTCTCTGCAGGTCTGTAACACTATTGTCATCGTTAGAAAATTCGAAGTAAATCAAAGAAAGAATTAATTGGAATCTAGAATATTTCATCAATTTTGGAAAGATTGGAGTTTCCAACATAGGATCTGGTGTCCAGTACATCGAAATTTCTAATTTTTTAGTTATGCTCATAAGAATATTTGCAGCATGAAATACATAAAGTTTAGCCATATCTAAAGGAGTAAATTTCAATATTCTAGATCTATTTTCAACTTTCCTGATTCTCTGATGGTCTGTGGTTTAGTTTCTGCAAAAATATTCGTTAACGCATATATCATATTAATGGACTTTTCTTCACAAAATGTCTTGAAAATCTTAGCAGGAGAACTTTTATCATCTAATCCAGCATTAGGCTGCATTTCAGTAGATACTGGACTTTGTAGACTTCTGTCCAAAATACGTAGACCTTCAATGGTTGAGGTGGGTGGTAGACAGTAACTAGAGGATCTTTGATGAATCGAGATAGGTAAGAGAAAATAATTTAGTTTCTCGGAACATCTCTTCCTCCGCTCTAGACTTCTCCTAGAATCAAATGGTAACCGTATTCTGTCAACAATATACTGTCTGATGATGAGGAACTTTGTCTCGTTGAGTTTGTGTTTTGTGTGAGTACCTCGAAATATCTCTGGCAAGCAAGTACGCCTTCGGGGTTACGAAGCAGTGATGGTTGCACAACTCAGAGACCACCGGTCGCACCAACAATCACTAAAATTAATTATTCTGGGTACAGTCGCCACAGCTACCTTACAAGGTATCAATATCTCTCCAGTTTCTCATAAGATTTTGAAAAGTGGAAAATGACTAGGATTGAAGTGGTTGTAACAAATTTCCCTCAGACTTTTATTTTATACTGTTTACTTCTTTTTATATATTGGTTTACGCAAATAAAAAAATATATTTCCAAGTTAAATGAGTTAATTTTGAGAAAATATAGTAGCAATTGTTTAAATAAACTAAAAATTTCAAACAACTAGAAAATAGTTCAAAAATAAGTATTGTTCAGGATTTAAAAACCATGTAAGTAAAAAGAAAACAACAAATATTTTATGGTCTTTCTACATGGATAATAGAAATAAACCTAGAGAATTAGTGAATAAAGAGCGTTAGTGTTGTGGCATCCGAATGACGATCACCAAGAATTAGATACAAAGTGTAACCATTTTAGTAGAATTAGGTAGATCTCCGTAAAGAAGGATTCTTAGAGCCATATTGAGAGTTTAAAATCATATTCATCACTATTCGCAACTCGATCACTGTAGCCGACATTAAAAAGTCGACTGATTTCAACAAAAAGGGATTTAGAGATCTTTTCGAGTCCATGATTGTTCTATTACTTGAAATCTGCCCTTACTGGAGAATCTAGTGCTCTTTCAACAAAACATAACTCTCACAGAATCCAATCGGTCTGCACTTGTTGATAATGTTGACAAAATTTCAACGCAGTGAAAAGCTGAACTTACCTTGCGAGTGTGTATAGTCCAAAAATGTGTGGAATAAAATACAAAAGATTTGTTTGAATCAAAAGAAATGGGAAGCATGCCAACATTTTTTTTTATTGTTTACCTAATACTTTTAAAATCTGATTATTTTCAATGTACAAAATTATATTATTACAAAAGTTTCAAATACATATCTGTGGAAAACTACAATGTCGTAAAAACTAACCCTTCATAAGGGACCGGAACGTTTCATTAACGGTGGATTACAAAGCATGCTTTACACGGTTCATTAGGTCGCTGGACCATATTTTACTAGGCTGAATTCGAAATTTTTCAAAGAGTTTAGAGGCTACGTGTCAATAAAGAAACTAAATAATTTGTATTTGCCTTTTTGGCTGGATATGAAGGAGGATAATTTAAAAATATTTCTAATTTATCTTTAATTTCTACTTGGTATGTTTCCCATTTCTTTTCGAATAAATATGCAAGTGTCCCAAACAACTTATTCCGAAGGGTTCTTAAATTTTTTTCTGTGTGTTCCATTGTTTGCACCCTACCGAAAATATATGGTCGAATCTACGACTGTACTTTCCAAATCTATTCTTTTCGGTAAAAATTTGAATAAATTGTATATCCAGCTTATATTTTTCCTAAAAACCTAGAAATAAGACAATTTCATAATTTAGGAAAGTCGTTTTGACTTCTTTTTTTTCAATTTTTAAATGTCAAGTACTATTTATTTCTACATCGAAGGTTACGACGCGACGTACTTGTACATATGTACTACGATTTATTTGCACTTTTCAAATAATTCTTAATTTAGCAGTCCTTTAAATTAAGCGTATTCACTGTGAAAAACCACTGAAATTTAGATTTTTATAAATCTTCAATGCTGCAGGACTAGATAAAACTCTTCACGTTTTGCTGAATGCGAGGCTTAATTATATTAGAGAAAAAGAGTAGTACATCTACTACTATCTAGTATATCTACAGATTCTTGCTGTATTGATAACACCATTATGTGCGTTAGACATGGCAGAAACTATCGTAAAAGCTCACATAAGAATTGATATAGGACACGGGGTCCTATAAATGAGAGCCATCAGAAAGAAATTTTCCCAAGCTTGACTCACGAGAAGGAAATTGGGAAGCATTTACCCAGGGTAATTCACTCACTTGAGTTTTGAAAAGAACCTCAAGTTGGGAAAACCTTTTGGGACAAACTGCTTTCTAATGGCCTCTTAACGACCTCGCTCACCCATTGCCTAGGTCACGTACTCTGGGCTGGAAGAAAAAGAGTCGTAAACTCTCACCTGGCGCGTCCGTCCTTTTGGAAAAACCCGGGAACACGTGTTCCGTCGGATGACTAACCACGCTCGGTCCGTACGCTGGTTACCTCCAAGCGCTCTCTCTCTCTCTCGCCCAGAGAAAAAAACAACTGGCCAACGGTGGCCAACGCGGAATGTTCTCGAATCTTAAACTCAACTCGTAATTTAAATTCTAACATTGTTTTCTTTTTTATAAATTTTTAACCGGGAGTAAGGAATGCAGGGGAAAAATTGAAAATAGTTTAAGATAATTTAGTCTGTAGCCTTTATGTAATCTACCTAGTTTTGTATCATACTTTAATTTATTTTTCTGTTTTAATTTTATATTTTAAGTTATCTTTTATTAGGACGTCTTAATTCTATCTTAACCTTAATTTTATTTTTACCTTACTGTTATTGTTCTTAATTTTTATCTTAGAATTTATCTTAGTTTTATCTTAAATTTATTTTTCTATCTTAATTTGATCTTAATTTTATTCTTTCAATGTTATCTTAGTTTTATTCTAACTTAAATTTATTTTCTGTTTTATCTAAATCTCGATTTTTTATGAATTTTGTCTTAATTTTATTCTTTTAATTTTATCTTAAATTTATTTTCCAATTTATCTTAATTTTTGTCTCAAATTTATATGAATTTTATCTTTAATCTTTCGATACCTTATTTTCTTTTGCTTTACCTTTTACATCTTAACCTTTTTAATTTTAATCTGTAATCTCGTATTTTAATATGCAGTGTCTTTAAAAGGCGTTTCATTTTACTTTTAATTCTATCTTTTAATTATACGCTTTTTTTTTAACTTTGTTTTTTTCGGCACTCTGTTTTAATTTTTCTCTTTATTTTCGATCTTGCCTTAATCTTTTCCCAATGTAACTTCGAATGTACCTTTAATATTTTGTATAACTTTTCTTCGTATCTGTTAAAATATGTACTTATATTTTTAAGGCAAATTTTGTAAAAGTAGTGCGAAATTTTAAATTTTAAATTCGGCGCACTCTACTCTCCGAGGAGAGGGAGCACTCGAGGCGGCAGCGACGCCCCTCCACCGCAAGCGAAGCGCGGGAGTTCCAGAGCGCGGAGCTCCTCATAAATACGGCCGAGTCCGACCCGAAGGACACACACTCGCCCTGCCTCTGATACTAGTCCGACCTAGTACAGAGCACCTTATCTCCTTTGTACGAGCCCGAGTTATAGAAATATACAACCTTCCTTCCAAAAGTCTCCTTGTTTTCTTTAAACTCGACACCAGTAAGTTCGCAAACAGTAACACCCATGAGCGGAAGAGTGCAGAAGAAGAGATCCCGCGTCGGCAAGAGACAACGCGAGCAACGGCGTGAAGTAGCACGAGCCTACGTAAGCAGTGTCCCAGGGCCGGGGCCAATCTCACGACCTACGATCCGGTCGATCGTCGTAATCCCGACCCACTCTCGTTTCATCATTCGACATCCAGAGCCGACCAGGTGCACAACACCGACGAGAGGACTGACGATGACTTCCTAGACTGACCAACCCACGAAACAGACGTGAGTAAAATCCTGACTTGACAGACATACACTGACGACGACTCCTGACTACCAGGACGAACCACAAAACTTGAGGACGGGACTTCATCCCTTAAAAAAAAAATAAATAAATAAAAAAAAAAGAAAAAAAAAGAAAAGGGTCCTCAAGTTCTAAATTTCCATCCACCCCATCCTTCCCTCCTGAGTCACGGTTTTTCGAGACCGGCTCACTCTTACCATCCTTCCCTCCTGAGTCACGGTTTTTCGAGACCGGCTCACTCTTCCCATCCTTCCCTTCCGAGTCACGGTTTTTCGAGACCGGCTCACTCTTCCCATCCTTCCCTTCCGAGTCACGGATTTTCGAGATCGGCTCACTCTTCCCATCCGTCCTGGGCCACGGTTTTCCGAGACCAGCTCACTCTTCCCATCCTTTCCTGAGTCACGGTTTTCCGAGATTATCTTTCCAAACTGCTAAAGCTTTGAAATATCTTTTTAAATAATTTTACTTTTCCTAAAACTTT
>JAAAKG020132106.1:0-14624 GCA_010014905.2 Druon quercuslanigerum | reverse complement strand
TTTTTGGTGGTGGGAGGGGGACCTACAGTTTAAGGTGGGTTCCGAACCACCAAGAGCAACATCCTAAAGTACTTAGAGAACCTTTTTCTCTAGAGGTACCGGTCCCTCTACTTTCTGGAGATGAATAACTCCCTTGCTAGGCTAGTGTTCACCGCATGGGCCACCGAGGCTCTTCCAGAGTGCAAGGCGGGAATCGGACCCGCAAGCCGACAGAGTGGGTCCAAAGCCTGCGCTTTAGCCCCCACAACAAACGAAATGCGCGGCAAATGGCAAAAGGTCGTTCGGGCTTGATCCGAATGGTCCAAATTTACGTATAATTTTTACATAGACTTTCGTAGACTTAACGCACCAAGTAAATATATCACCTTACGTAACGTTACTATGTCCTACGTTGATCGAATAATTTCAAATAGAACAACCTTCATTTTAGTTTCACATTGTCACCTGAAGTGGAATCACATTAGATTGCAAATAGGTACTGTAGAATCGTAAATTAATCATGTTATATATTGTGATTTGAAACTGAACTACACGTATAATTACTAGCTGATTGTAAGTATCACCAAAGCTTTTTTTACAGCGTTTTTTGGCCATTCTCGAAAAATTCTAAATTAAGGAATTTTTTTCTTCATTTTAAAATGTTTTATTATTATTCTCTAGCAAAAACTGTATCTCAAAAAAATTTTCCATAATTTTCGAAGCAATAGAACATTTTTTTGGAATTTTCAAAAATTTAAATTTTCAATTCAAAAAGGGGGACAGAAGATATTCACCGATTTCAAAAAATCTTCTTTTTACTTTTTCGGATACCTCTGCTCAAATGAATCGACTAATTTGATCATTTTCATTCCACCCTAGTGTACATTGTTTGGCCATGTTGGTACTTCAAGGTTTACCCACCTTGCCAAGGCCCTTGCGAGATAAATGTAGAAGGCTGAAATTTCTTTATGTAGAGTTGACAATTTTACGCCTAATGGTTATTAAAGGGGACCGAATCTATTTCAAATGAGGCAGGTTCTACACTTGAAGTCGCAGAATCTCTTGAAGACAAAAAATATTTTTTTAGAGGAAATTAAGCGATACGAATTTTTTCGATTTGTGAAACAATTTTTTACGAAGTTATGCATATTTTAATTTTTTGCTTTATTCAAAAAAACACAATTTGTTCTATAAATTTATATAACTTTTGACCTAATTGGTCTTTGTTAAATTTGTACTATGATAAGAAGATTACTTTGTGTGTTTTATGCGGCCTAAATCACTTGTGTCCAGGAGAATTTTTTTCATCAAATTGAATTTTCGAATTTTTCTTGCAAACACGTATCATAGATACACTGATGAGAGTATCACTTCAAGAAAAAGAAACAGTTACACCAAAAAAAGAACCTCGTTTATTTTAAAAGATTCAAACAATTATACAATTAATTTTACGGAAGACGAGTAAGAGGTACTGACTCGAACTGAGTAACATTCGACACTGACCCTGACCACCTCGAAACGTCTCACGGTGGAAAAGTATATTATCGTCTACAAGATAAGAACGATACCTTGTAGACGCAGGAGAGAGATGAGAATACTCACACAAAATATAAACACTCATACAATACAAAATAAACCGACATTAAATTTCCGGAACATACACGGAGAAAATTTGTTCATTAAAATTTACCCAAATAGTTCGGTAAATGGAGGACATTAATGCATTTAGATAAAGTTTACTATTATTGAAGGATTTAATACAAAACAGAAATATAAATATTGCATAAGAGTTATGTAAAATCTCAAATCCAAAAGTGAAAAATCTGATATGTACTAGTTGATAAAAGGATTCTATTATTTCCATACCAGTTATCGTAAAATAACGCAAAGTAATGTAAATTTTTATGAAATGAATGATCTAAAGTTTATTAACGTGTGATATTAACGCTTCACTTAATAGAAAGTATAGATTGCAGAATTTTTTGAGATGTTCACTTTTTATATGAGAGGAATTACACAAAAGTAAGGTAAAGTGAGAATCGCTAGTGACGTCAACATTGTCAGGTCTGAAGTTTAAAACCAAGGCCCCGTACAAACTTGAACATTTTTAAGTTTCGGTTAATATTGTAAGACTTCAGAAAATATTCAAATATATAGATTAGTTTGCATTTTTTATTTTATTCCTTAAATTATAACCTAATTTAATTTAATAGACTTTACGTAAATTAAATTTGTAAGTTTTTATTTTTCAATTTTGCACAAAATTAAAATATTGAAAAGTACATAATTTAAAGTTTTAAGGCTACGAAATTTGTAATAAAAAAGTTATCCAATTATTTTATTTACTTCCTATAAATTTAGAAGCCCGTTTATTAATAAAATGTTAAACTGAGAAATTTCGATGAAACGGGAACCAGAAATTTTTTGTACGCTCTGATGTACTTGTACTTTAACTTTATAGCCGAGAGTTTTTCTCGATGTTTTAAGTGTTAAGTTAGTCACGTGGTTTAGTCGTTAGTGATCGAACGCGTTCAACTTAGATTATGTGGTTCGAAACCCGTCACAGCGTTCTCGATTTTTAAAAGCATTAATGTCGTTAAAAGCGTGCGAGTATATTATAAGTACTGTATTGTAATTTAATGTAATTGTTTCAGTTAAACTTTGTAAGGGAGTGTGTAGTAGTGGATGAGCTTTCACAGAATCTGGTTGTAGCAAGACAACTTTTTTTTTCGCTGACGCACGAATTTTACATGTCTGGGATGTAGAATTCACATATTTAGAGCGGTAGACTTTTTTTCATTAATTGAAGTTGTAACTAATAGTTCGACACATTTTTCCTAACTGGTAGGTAATCGACATCTCATTTTACCTAACTGTCAGATAATCTTTATTATTTATTTGTATTATTTCTTACTAAATCACAAATTAAATTATGATGAATTTATATTAATATTTGATATTTTTATATCAAATATTACCATATTCCATTTTGCATGAGTGAAAGTGAAATTTTAATAAAATTCGTTAATGTCCTCCGTTCACCGAACTAAGTTATGTTAAATTTAACACAAATATTCTCCGTGTACGAAAAAATGTTAAGAAAGTAGTTGGCAAAATTTTCTTTTATTCATTCATGATAAAAGTTCAATTTTCATGAAGACAAAAATTGCCTTGACCACAAAAATGGTTTATTCCACAAAAAAAACGTATAGAATATAGGTACTTTTAAAACCAAGTCAAAATTAGGATACGCTTCTCGTTATTATAGCGAAAGAAAGATCAGGAAATTACACGTGAGAGAAATAGGAGGAATCTCTACAAGGAACATACTTAACTCTTTAAAGACACGATCGCATTTAAAGCGTCAGCGTCCGTAAGGACCTAACCCACTTTTTTGAAATTTTACAGGCACTTGTTATGAATAGTTATGATCGAGATACATTGTTGTATGTAATATCGATCCTGTAATATAGAAATCTTGTGAGCTGTGAACCAGGTCCCCCAAGCCTCAATGCATTTTCGTGGGACAAAGTTTTTGGTACGAAGTACCAGTAAATGTCCGCCGAGGGCGCCAGTTGGCGTCAACACAAAGGTCAATGATGATAAGCGCCAAACGTATGTGTGGATCGTGTGGATTATTGAAATTTGCCGGTATGTTTTTTTAGGTTATTATTTATCATAATCTGAAAATAATGATTTGTATAAGATAGAATACTATCTAAGACTATCGGGTAGCAAGCATATGACAATTATACTAAAGGCAAAAAAGAGTGTATTGGCAAAAGATGTTCGAGAAATTGTGGAGCTGTCAATCCGTGACACGTCGAAACTTCCCAAACCTTTAAAACGAAGTGAATTTGTAGGGATTACAATTAAACCTAAAAAAATCATAATAAATGAGTATCTTGGCTATTCTTGGCAGTCTATTGATTTTAACACATGTACGAGTATTATCTTATTTCTCCTCACATTGGAACAGCGTCCTTGAATTTATAATACATTTGTGTGTGTCTTTATCATTGACGACACATTTGCTTGTGTTGAGGACAACTGTAGTGACCCCACCGGACATTTGCTTGTATTTCGTACCCAAATTACAAAGAATCTTTGCCCCAAAAAAATTTATTAATTAGCAATTTCACAGATTGAGACAGCTCTCCGCATACTTTCCCTCGTGTTTGTTCAACAGCTGACAGACGAAAATAGATACACAAAAACCAACACCAGGTAGCAATATCTAGGCGTTTTAGCTACAATATAGGTACACTAGATGTCCCTGTATACCTCGAATGGGGTCTGAAACCGAGGGAGTACGTAGATTAAAATTCATTTCTCATAAGGTTCGATGAAAAATGTAATAAATATTGTTTCGATTCAAAGAAATCACTTTTCGTGTGGACCTCTTTTAGGACAATCCAAATTCCCCAAAAAAATCGATTTCGCAAAAATGATGGGTTTGGCTTTTTTGCACGCTGACGCTTCATTTCTTGAACAACGTGCTCTCATTGAAGGGTCGAAATCCATACAAAAACAAATTTCAGATAAAAAACAAACTCAATTTTCTAAAAATTAATCCTTTAAAAATAACTCTAATCACTTTTAAAGAAAGATACATAGAAGTCAAGAAGACATCATTGTGCCACAATTGCATTAAGGGCTTTCATCGCACCTTCGATGATCGTTGAGGGCCATGCGAAAAATATAAAGGATGACATCACGTTTTTCTCAATTTCGAAAAAGAACTATTAGGGGAACCTAGTCTCTGCTACTTAAAGTCTGCCACGACTTTAGCGCGTTAGGAACTGCCGTAGTAGATATTTTAAATTCTAAAGGCGAATATTAATCGTTTTGCGCACTTTTGAATTCTTGCTCGCAGTGCGATTCAATTACAGAAAAATTGGCCGAGTCATTAGGCCTCGTTAGAAAACGAGTTTATATCAAAATCAAGGGTGTACAAAATCTTTACTCGAATTTGAAGCACGTTACTTCGGCAAAAATAAAATCGCGTTATACCAACACTGAAATCGATCTTTCGTGTTTAATTTGTAATGAAATCTCAGAACCAATGCCGAGTTGTCCCATCAATCGAAGGGTCTTTCAGATCCCTAATGGTCTACATTTGGCAGACCTAGATTATGACAATCCAGCAGAAATTGATATTTTGATAGGTACAGAATATTTCTTTCAGCTTTCACGCGCAGCACAAATCCGCATCAAGGGTCAATCGGCCGTATTTTAAGAAACAGCATTAGCCTATATTCTCGCGGGTCGTCTTTCAGACTAATCAATTTCAAAACCTTCCTTTCAAGCCACGTGCAAGTTAATTAATTTTCAAAAGTTACCGATTCTTTGGAAACTCGGCAACGAGTCCACGTTGAAAGTTCGCCTAAACGATGAAATAGCAGCGAAGAACATTACAAGGCTAATGTTCAACGTGAAAACGTGAAAACAAAAAGAATCTCTTGGAAATTAAAGAAAAACTGCTTTTGAGCTTTTTCATGCGAATGAGCGGAAATTTGCAAGGGATCATATTTTTAAGGAAAAACACACTGAGTACATGCAGGGTTATTTTCAGGAATCACATGCGACTCTTGATTCCAAGCGATGAACCTGTTGATCGAGGTTGTTACCGCCCACATTACGCCGTAGTCAAAAATTCCAGTCTTACCACGATAACAAGAATAGTTTTTGACGGCTCTGCAAGGACAATGTCAGGAACATCGATAAATGACTCTCTGAGAATCGGTTCTACGATTCAAGAGGATCTTTTCTATAATAACGCGTTTTCGATTTTTTCGTTACGCACTAACTGCCCACATCAAACAGATTTACAGACAGATTGAAGTTTCAAAAAAAGGTAGATATTTTCAAAAAATCCTGTGGAGTATGAGCCTTGACGCGCCAATCAAAATCCACTCCTTGAATACCGTGACCTATGGAACCTTGTGTGCTCCGATCCTCGTTATTCGCACCCTTCAGCGGTTGGCTGAAGACGAATATGAGACTTTTTCGACTGCTTCCAGTATTTTAAAAAGAGACTTTTACGTTGATGATTTGTTCAGTGGAGCAGCAACGTTTCAAGAAGCACTTACTTTCAAAAATGACCTAAGTAGTCTGCTACAAAGAGGACGTTTTAACCTCAGAACATGGGCATCTAACGATCCAAAATTAATTAACAATTTTTTAGAAACAGATTCCAAGTCTTTCATGTCTTTAGATCCTTCCGAAACTATTAAGGCCCTTGGATCTATTGGGCTGCTGCTAGTGATTTCATTCTTTAACCCGTTAATTTACAAAATTCGAAAGAACATATTACTAAACGCTTAAGGGCATGTGATACTTCGAAAATTATCAATTTTACTACTATTAAGTTTCCTCAGTTTTTTTTCGACAATAATGAAGCGTTTGTATTAAAAATTTGGGAAAGGATAGCGAACATGCTAACGGACGTCTCCGAACTCTTTTTTTGTGGGTAAATTCAAAGAAATTTAATTTTGCTAAATTTGATTCATGGTGATCTTTAGGAAATTGTATCGATTTTACCAGTGTTAGCTTTCCTCGGTTTTTTCCAACAATAATAAAGATTTTGTCTTGAAAATCTAGGAAATGGCAGTGAACATGCTAACGTATTTTGGGGTTATGTGTGTTACAATTCTCCCTGGCTTTACTCTTAAAGTACACAATTTTGATTAATCGAAAACTTGGGACAAGGAAAATAACATAGTAACTAATGTCCTAGAACTAACCTTGTTCGTAGACAAGTACAAAAGTTTATTTCATAAATAATTTCAAAGTGGCTACCGACAGCATCGGTATGGAAGAGACCTAAATTATCGGAATGGCAATCAGTTGAAGACCAATCCTAACTTCAAAATAGTGCACATGTTTAGTTAGGACAATACATTTTTTCGGTATTATCCCTCGAAAAAAGAGTTCGTTGACGTTTGTTATAATATTGTATAGCATCGCTGCATTCTTTTTTTAATCATTTTTATCTTTGTGGAAAAAAAGCCTAGGGAACTGAACCAGATTTACCACACAACGAAGTCTCACGTGCCCTTAATGCTTTCTCAAATCTCACAATTATTATATCCGTTGGGTTTACTTGTTCCAGTCGTAGTGCTTGGAAAATTATGATCAAACAACTTTGGAAGCGACAGCTTTCTTGTCATACTATTATCCCCCCAAAAATTCAAGAGTATTGGGTCAATTATAAAAATCAGTTGCAGTTGCCTAATAATATTAAATTTTGTCGTTGTGTGCTCATTTAAAATGCACCAAACAAGGCAAGCATCAAACCAGCCTGATCTGCTTAAATTCTAGAGTTTCCCCTTTAAAGGTCACTACAATACCCCGGTTAGAGCTCTGTGCAGCAAACCTGCTTGTTAAATTGTATAGTGTTACCTCTCAAGATCTTTCATTTGTAATAAACAAGGCATACTTCTGGTCTGATTCCACATTCATTCTAAATTGGATAGATATTCCATCCTATACTGTCAACGACAGGAAGTTTCAGAAAAGCGCACAGCCAATTTCACTTTGTCATGCAAGATTATTCATGAAAATAAGACACCTGAGCATGACATCTTAATTCGTTTTAGCGATTTTAAAAAATTAAAAAGGCTCGTTTCTCATTGTCTTCAATTCATTAATAATACCGGAGTTAAAGAGCCCTCATTTAAGCAGTTTGGCGCGATTACAGCCAGTGAAATGAATAATGTTTTTTACGCAATTCTACAAATGACACAATTAGAAGCATTTCCGAAAGAGTTTGATTCATTCTCTAAAAATAATATAGTTGATTCCGAAAGTAGACTTTTCAAACTAAATCCATTTATCGATCACGGTGTGATTAAAGTATGTGGGAGATTGACTCATGCAAATCTACCAGCAGCACAGAAACATTTGTTTATGCTTCTAAGTAATCACTATATTTCTAATATTATTATCCGGGATGAACACATGGATCGCATACACGCATGAGTGAATGCGACACTTTACGGCGCTTGCGAAACCTTCTGGCTTATTCATGGGCGTAACACCACGAGGCATGTTGTACGCCAATACATTCCTTGTTGCAATTACATAATGGGTAATTTGCTAAAAAATCGGGTTTCATTATCTCAACCATTCACAAACATGGAGCTAGATTATTGTGGACCCTTTTTCATTAAGGAACATCGCTATCGTAATCGAGTGAAAGTAAAAACATACGTCTGTGTTTTTGTATGGCTTGCTACTCAAGCAGTTCACTTGGAATTCGCAAGCGATTTCTCCTCGGAGGCCTTTCTGGCTTATTTAAAAAGATTCTTCTCTCGTAGAAGAAAATCTGAATCTGTATCCTCTGATGACGCATCCAACTTTGTGGATGCCAACCAGGAATTACGCGAGCTCTATGAGCAAATCGGCTCGCATGAAGAAAGCAAAATTATTTAAAGCCTTTTTTGTAAAGAAGTTTATAGCTAGCACTTTATTCCTCCCGAGCTCCTCACTTCGAAGGTCTCTGGGAAGCCGCGGTCAAATCTTTCAAAAAACACTTCACGTGGATCGCAGGTAACGCGCTGCTAACCAATGAACAATTACACACATATGTATTTGATATCGAGGCAATATTGAATTCGCGCCCTTTGACATCCCTCTCATCCGATTTCAACGACCTTCTCCCGTTAACACCTGACCACTTCCTTAATGGAACCTCTCTGACGAGCTTGCCTCAGAAAGATTTCCGCAACATTCAAAATAATCGCATAAGCTGCTGGGAACTTGCCCAGAAAATGCGCCATCCTTTTTAGGGTTGATGGCAAGGATAATATTTAAAAGAATTGATTTCACGCAGCAAGTGGAATGTACCCACTAATCGAGAGGAGGAATCATTGAGGAGGACAACGTGCCACCAATGAAGTGGCAACTGGGCGGCATCACACCAGTTCATCCTGGCCGAGACCAGGTAATCCGAGTAGTCACTGTTTCATTTAGTAGAAGATTCAACCTTACATCTTTTAATAATTTTTACATTCTAAAAATAAACAATAGTTAATAACAGATTTGTGTAGTTAAAAGAGTTGACTACTCTACTGAAACTGCAGTTTCCCGGAAGAAATATTGAATTTTTTATGTTTCTCGAAAATGACACAAGATATGATAAATGAGCAAAAGAAGTTTTTGTAGAATTTTTTCAACTGTGCCAACTATTTTTTTAAACATTTTTCCGTATCTGTTGTTGTTTGTAAGAAAAATGCAAAAATTCGATATAAGGAAGAAAACCCTCCTGGCCTCAAAAGTGATTTAGTCCGCATAAAACTCACAATGTATTTTTCTTATGATACTACAGATTCAACCAAAAATCGTCAACAAATATAAGTGTTGGGATTCTTTTTAAACAAAGCAAAACTTTTAAATACGCATAATTTCGTAACCATTTTTTTGGCCAATCTCAAAAATAAGTATCGCGTAATTTCCTCTTAAAAAAACAACATATTTTGTTCCCTAGAGATTCTGCGATTTTAAGCGTAAAATCTGCCTGATTTGAAATGGATTTGGTCAGGGGAATTATTGATGTTCAAGTTCTATTGAACAAACTAGAATTTGCTATAATTGTTTCAAATTGACATTACTCTACGAAATCTTCCCTGAGCTCGATTATTGAGTTGTTTGTATTTAAACCTGTGTTTTCATTTACCAAGTATGTAGTTTACTTATTTCAATAAAACATATTTTTCCTCAAGTAAATATGGGTCTTAATACGGCCAAGTCCATCATTTTATTAATTTAATTACATTTTCGTTTCAGTGTACCTTTTCCTAAAAAAAAACTTTTTTATTTGTTATCATATTGTTAATTAATATCAAGAAAATAAGATTGTGAATAGATTCAGAGTTAAAAAGTGTATGTCAAAATCATGTATATTTTTTTTTCAACAAAAAATTCTAATAGCACGATTTGTAATTTTTAAAAATGTGGACTCAAAAAACATCAAAGTCCTGACGTACAGGCAAAAAATGGAGGCCAGGTTTGAATTCGATATGACACTACGAAAACGTCACATCTCCCGTTTTCTTGGCAGTACTTTGTTGAGCAATGTATTTGATACACAGAGCAATTCTATACACTCCAAAAAATTCTGCTTAAAATTTCTAAAATTTTGGTTAAATACGAACTCACTTGAAATCCTGGTAGTTCCAACTAGAATCTTAGTTATTTTAATTAAATTTCAGTAAGTTTACATTTGACAAAAAATTTTTTTTCAGTTTATAGGACATTATTAAAAACATAAAAGTTCACTGGTTGGGTTGATACTTAGAGGTTTATAGGGATAACTATGAGAGAGGAGAGTCTAAATTCGCGGTAAATTGCTTCAAGCAATTATTTTACCAATAAACCCCCTCAGCCTCCGTAAATACATATGTCCCAACGTAAAAATATTTTTTTCCATTTATGGTCATGCAAAATAATTACATTTTTAGCCAAATTGAACTAAAAACAAAAGATTGAGGTCATTGAGAGATAAGTCCTTTTTTGAATGGACAGAACCCTCTAAAAGAACATCCAATTCCAATATTTTCAAAGTAACAGTATTAAAATAAAAATTTTCCGACCTTGTGCACACAAAAAATGTTTTAAATGTTAACAATCATTTTAAGTATTTATGTTTAGAGCTTAACAATAATTATAAAATATAGTAATAAGGAGTACGTATTTTGTAATAGGTGTATATTAATTTAATAGTCTAAATTGTCTGCTTCGCTTAAAAATCATGCTTTTTGTACATATGCATCTCATATTCTTTTGATTTAAGAATATACAAAGGAATATTCCAACTCTATAAATAACGTAAATAATTATTTATTTATATATGAAGACGCAGTTTAAAATTATACATTAATTTAAACATTATTTGGATTTTTCTTAACATATGTCAAACTACATTTAAATGTTGAATTACCTGTAAGCTCTTTATTGATCAGTTTCTTCTAAAATTTTTAAAAGAATGCATACCTAATAGAACTACATATATATTTTATATACCTTTAACTTTTGCATTTATCCTTCAACTGGTAAAATCAATTCAACTATAATGCTAATAATGAGAAGACTGCTCGAATATTAATTCTTCCTTGGATGGAATCCTTATTTTGTTATATAGTATTTACTTTATAAGTGTAAATATATTGAAAGAATAGGCACTGTCTAGTATTACGGTATTTCTCGTAAGAATAACTGGTCAAGTATAGTGTATAGTTAGTATAGTTAGTGTTATGGAGTTTTCCATAAAACGAGCCGTGGAAAAACTTGAAATGGGTTAGTCTTATCGCCCCCTTGAGTTATACTACGGAAAGTTCACTTTTTTTGAAATTTTGAAGCATTATTATTTTTAGACTCAATAAGTGTAAACTTTGTTTTTTAAATAAAATTTTCAACGAAATTTATTCTTTCAGCTGTTACAATTATTAATTAAAATAGTTACGTTATTTAAAAGTTAGATTTAGATCATGCCATATCCTTTTTTGCATTTCTATAAATGAGAAAATTCCAACTTCGTAGTGCATATTTTATATGGGTAAGCTATTTTCAATTTAGGAGATACAAATTTTCAAAAGTATGTTCGTCCTTAAAAGTAATCTTAGGGATATTAGTCGAAAGTCCGTAACTTAGGAATATCTCATTTAATTGAATGTACGCCTATACAATAAATAATGTAAACTATCATTCTGATGAACTGTTTACGTAGGAATTTAATTACAAATAGTTTATTTATAGATATTAAGTGAACATGGCGTACTGTAATTTTGAGAAAAATTAGTTTTTTGAATTAGTGCTGATATGTTCTTGTTCGTGCACTATTTTTGCCCGATAAACTTATGTCAACATTTGACAACGTTTTAATAAATTATATTGGGGTTCAACTTTGAATCTAATTTTCTCAGTAAAACAGTTGAAATTGACTTTTTCGTATTTTTTGGTACATTTGTTATATGCAGTTAATATGCGAAAAGCGAAACGGCAAAATTCCTTTTAGTTTTATTTTATTAGATTTTTGAAAATCGCGTTTTCGTATCTGGAGCATAGGTCCGCGGTCTAAAACTGTTAACTGCTTATAGCGTCTAATGGGAATTCCATGATTTTTCTCACAACTGCTCAGTTTACTCGTAGAATAGTCCAGTGAGATAGGTATCAGTGCACTGTAAAGAATTTCAGGAATTTTCCCCACTTTATAGTGGGAGAAATCTACAAGTTCGTTGGGGAAAATCACTTTCCCCAAGATTTGGGAAAATTTTTCTAAAAGTTCTTATAATTCACTAAAAAATTACGGAAAATTCTATAAAATTTAGTAAATCAGATATTGCGTACAATTCTTCGGAAAATTTCCCTAAACTTAGGGTAATTTATACGAAAGTTTTGGAATATTCCCTACAATTTGGGGAGCTGAGTGATTCCTATTAAATGTAGGGAATTGTTCCAAAAGTAGTGTTTGATTTTCAACGTACATTAGATAAATTTTCTAAAAATTCTTGAAGTATTACCGTATTTTCAGGAAGATATTTTGCACTAAAATATTCGATAAACTAGCAGAGTATTTTACATAATTTTACAAATTTTGTTGCAGAAAGGTTGATTAATGTTATAGTCAAATAAAATATTTTTAATGAATAATTGAGGAGTCCTAGACAAGAAGCCGACAGGCGCTCGAAGGCGAGTAAAAGTGTTGTCCACGCTGTGACGTCATGTATCAAAAGTGAAATTCGAAATTTACAAAACAAAAAATATAGTTAGGTAGCTCTTCAAAAATGAACTTGAGTCTCCACTTACAGTTTTTCTCTCGGGTTGCAAATTTTGCAGTAAATAAATAAAAACGGACTTTTTATTATTGAAAAAACCATTTTTCTTCATATTAAACTCGCCGTAAATAATTCTTTTATCAACCAATTTTGTTTTTTTAATCCAAATGAAAACTCATTTTTTTAGACTTTCACATTAAAAAAGTGATCGAGGAAGTTTGAGCTACGAAAAACTTACTGCGAATGAATTTTCCGCTAATGTATTGGCCAACTTTTTGCACAATCTCAACTCGATTAAATATTTAGTTTCATCATTAAAGCGAGTTTATTATGAACTTGCGACGTGTCACAAACGAGAAACGTCACAAACGAGAAACGTTCAACATTTTTCTATAAAAATGGAACATCGCCCTTGCCAATCCTTTGCTTTGTCCTCTCGCTCGCACTCGTCAGCGCTCCGGTATCCTCTGAAAAATCCTGTCGCGACGCGTCGCAAACTCATAATAAACTCGCTTTAATCATGAAACTAAAAATTTAATCGAGTTGAGATTTTGCAAAAAGTTGGCCAATACAAACTTCCTCGATCACTTTTTAAATGTGAAAGTCTAAAAACATGGTTTTTCATTCGGTTCTTTTTTCAAGAGCAATCCAACTATATTTTTTGTTTTTTTAAATGTCGAATTTCACTGTTGATACATGACGTCACAGCGTGGACAATACTTGTACTCGCCTTCGAGCGCCTGTCGCCTTCTGGTCCAGAACTCCTCAATTATTAGGTTGATCATTTTTGTGTGAAAAATGAACTTAAAAAAAATAATGATAAAAATCTACAAAAAGATGTAATCTTACCTTTTTATAGTAGTTTTCAGAAAATTGCAAATTTCTATAAACATTTATGAACAATTATTTTTTCGTATGAAATTGTACGAAAATCTACATCTGGAAAAAATACATATAGAAGCATAAGGTGTCTTCAGGGAGTCAGAAGACTATATTTCTATAAATGCACATTTTCAAATTGACCTGAAAGGTTTGACATGTGGAAATAATGTCTAATCCCTCAGGTAGTTGAATTTCGAAAGAAAACAAAGTTTGTGATTAATCAGTTAAGAGTATTATATTAGTAGTATACTATGCAGAGCACTACTGTTCATATGTCGCTACCGCACTGAGAGACTTTCAGAGTATGGGATACTCGTGGTGTTATGAGCTATACTTCGCATGTGAGTAGGAGCAAAGATAGCGCCGAGGCGGTACATGAGCAGTGCCATCTAGTCGGCGTGTCACATGCTCTTTCAAATGAGAGTAGCCGTTACTCACTAAAGCCGCGCGCAAATGTGTGCACGTGTCAGTCAAAGTCGCGCCAATAATCTCGCCCTGCTTCCGCTTGTGCTCTTGTGTTTCCTTGAAAAAAGGAAATAAATATTGGATACTTCCTCGATATGTGTCATAATTGAAATTTGGAATATCATGTTTTTTTGTATCGAAAATAAATATTTTACTGCAGTAAAATACATTGACGCTGTATTTACTTGTTAAGCATGATCCTTTGAACTTTTTCTGAAATTATTTAACTTTTATTTATCAATAATTAATTAATAATTAATACTTAAATTGGTAAAAACAGAGGAACGTGACATGCTTTAAATATCCTAATTGCGTTCAAGAAGGACTCAGTTCTCTCAGAACTAAAAGAGAAAGGGCTAACAATAACGTCAGCAAAAGAACTTCTTAATCTGAAATCGATGGCTTTTATAAAAATAAAAGTAGAGCCCTACGTCAAACCTAGGGATTATATTTTAAATTTAACTGAATAATAGCCGGAAGTGAAATTACTATTTTCAAATATTTGATTTTAGAGGTGTTCAC
>JAAAKG020132105.1:0-37664 GCA_010014905.2 Druon quercuslanigerum | reverse complement strand
GGGAGGGAGTGCTATCTCTTCTGAGTCTACGAGACGATTCTATTTTAGGAAAAAGCGTTGGTAAAGCTAGAATATTCTTTCTCATACGTTCCCGCTTTGCACCTGAGTCTTCAGTTAATGCTGGCCTTCGTAAACTTCTCTCTAAATGCTTCCACCTCTAGTTTGGGCGAATGGTCGACATTAACTGAAGGATCTTGGAAAAGTCGAGATAGGTCAGAGGAAATCTGTTCATTTTCTCTTATTCAACTCTTTCACCACTCCTGGTAGCCACAGCGCGTTCCGGATGTTGCAGAAATGCCAGAACGCGTTGTGGATGTTAAGAAAACGGATGTTAAAAAAAAGTATTGCATTCGTTCGAAAATTGTATTTATTTGTTATTTAACTTAAAGATGCAATTCTATGTATTTTGAATGATATAATTGAATCCATAGGGATTTGAGAAGTCTGCGGATTTTTGTCTCAAAGAAGCCTTTTTTCCACTGTGCGTCCTATATAGTTCGATTACTCTCAAGGACAGTTTTGAGTCAGCCCTTTTGAAAACTACCAATCTACCAATGGTCGTTTGAAAAGGGACAGAACGCATTCTTGTTGTTTTGCAAACGACCAAAATGAATTTTTGTCGTTTATTTCGACCTTTAATCGTATTCAAAATAGTCACAACGTATTCTGGCATTGGTTTTAGATATGAGGCGAATATACGGGCCAGATTTTGCTGTGTAGAAGTAAACTTCTTCCACCAGAAGTTTTTGATACCATCTGGTCCTCTAACGCACAAGTTCTTTGTACCCCTAAGTGTTTTTTTCACCTCTTCGGTAGTGATTGCTGGACATTCCTCCTCAGATTTTATGAGGTCGCAAAACTCTTTCCAGCGGGTGATATTATCAGTACCTATTTCCAACTCCAGTGTTTTTTGGATCTTGTATACCTCTCTCCAAAAAGTCTCCACCTCGTTGGTTTTGGGCGGATCTTTGACAGAAACAGGGTGATCGATGAAAAGGCGCGATGGGTCAGCGAGAAATTGTTGATTCTCCCCGAACTTGGACGAACTTTCGTATACTTTCTGTGATCGGTTTATCAGATATTATGTAGTCAATCACACACTAAAAACGGGACGCATTCTGTCTTGCCCATCCAATCTTCTCGTTCAGTAGATGCAAGCATCTTTTTATTCATAGTCGGTTTCAGTTTTCGATTTGAATTATCCAAACCTCTCGCAGTACTATAAACTGAATAATTGATGGTCCAGAGGTCTGGAATCTGCATTTCAATGCTGCCCCTTGTCCTAAAATCGCTGTCTTCTCTCAGAAGGTGCCTGCTTGCCACGATATGTCTTAATGTCGCTTTCTCATCTTCGTCCGCAGCTTGTCTGTGGACGTGTGCATACACGCTATACAGCGTTTTGCCGGTTCGTCGTCATATTTCCATCTAAATTATTATCAGCACCTCGAACTCCATGGTGATTGGCTCTGCATGCAAGGATAAGACTGAATAATCTGAGAGTTCGCCCGGTACCCTGAGTCACCGCTTAAGACACCTTCACTAGGTGCCACTCAGTTTTCGGCATTGTTGTTACGCCTCCGCTTAGGTTTTATTTCTTCGGCACCAGTCTTGGAAAATTGTCTGTAACTGCTTATTAAATATTGTAACCATCTTAGGCAGAAATCTTTGGTACAGGGACCCTCTGTCCGCAACACGAAGACACTTCCGGTGACTTTGTCATAGGCCCTTCGGTGAGAATCCAAAGGAATCATAGGTGGCAATACCATTAAAAATTTCTGTAATGGAGAATAATATGCATATCTTGGAATACCGCAAGAGAAAACCCAAAATGTGACCGTTTCTATACTGCTCTGCACATTTGGTGCAATAAAATGGAATGTCGATGAGTTGAAGCAACTTAACACACTTGGCACATGCAAGATGATGACATTCCATCAAAGTCATCATCCTGGATCGTCCGTACCTCGTATATACCTTCCTCGAGATTAAGGGGGTAGAGGATTGCTGAGCTTGGAGTGTCTTTATTCAAGAACGGTTCTAGCTAGAGTCTGCTCAGCTGCAAATAGCACAGATTCAGTTATGTTGCTCGTACATTAACATGCAGTCATCAATGCTACGGCATTTTTATACCGTGCCGCAGATAGGGCGGCAGAGAAGCTTGGTCTCCCATTTGATTCCCGCGACACTACATATAGCATAGCATCACTAAGACTTTTGATACTTAAAAGTCGTGTGCAGGAACCAGAACATTCACTTCTACTAAGAGAACATGCTAACAAACCCCTTCATAGAGAATTCGACGGCATCATGTTTAGAGAAGATAATCAATGTAAGATTTACTGGAATTTCTCATTCTTCATCAAAGAATTTTTTCAATCAGTCTTCATCAGTTCTTCGTCAGTCCTCCCATATTTTAAGACGAAGATAGTTGAAGATATGAAAGCTTTATTTCTTCGCCTACTCTAAAAAATCCCGGCTTGCCAGCGTCATGATCATTCCGTCGTGCACCAAATGCAAATGACTTTTCCTCTCGTATGACATCATCTGCCCCGTCCACAATGTTCTTCATAACAAAGACTAGTAGCTCTAAAAAAATATTCGAAGCTGAAGCTTTCGTATCCAACTGTGCCGTCTACTGCATAATATCATCCGTGGCTAAAGACCGGAATCTAAGCAACAGTGAAGTATGAGTCGACGACGTATAACAGCGTGCAGACTACTAAAAAAGAATAAAAGTAAAAATACGACTTTAACACAAAATGCCTTCAAGATATTGAGCTGTAACCATGTTAAGCCTAAAACATAAATATTTAAACTACTAATCACTTTCCGCGTTTCGCGAGCGTGTTTGGTAGGCATGTACCAGTTCATGAGTACTTGTACGTGAAAGGTGGACCAATCAGTGATAAATAATATGATAATAATAAAATATAAAATATAATATAAACAAATGATAATTATAAAGAAACGAAATAAACGAAATAATATATACAGAGTATTGCAGGCTCAAGTGTCCAGACGTATAAAGCTGTAGAAAAATTTAAAAAAATTTAAAAATCCCTTTTCTGATAGAACATTCACAGAAAGGTTTCGAGAGTTCGCCCAGCAATTGAGGATCTTCAATCTCACATTGGAGAAGTTAAAGCTGCTGATAATCAATTAGCATATTCTTGATAAAATACACCCTGTTACTCCCAAGGATCCACCAAAACCCAACGAGGTAGAGACTTTTTGGAGAAAGGCGTGCAAGATCCCGAAAACACTGCTGTAGGAGAATTTTTCCGCTGCAGGACCAGATGGTGTCAAGAACTTCTGCTGGAAGAAGTTTACTTCTGTATACCCAACATCTAGCCCGCATATTTACCTCATATTTGAAGTCGGAGACGCCCATTCTGATCGATTTCATTTTTACGATTTTGTTCCGCCATCTTGGATTCGCCATTTTTAATTTTAATATTTTTTATGTGGATTTGAAATCAGCGACCCCAGAAGCCCTTAACCCATCAGCTGCGGAATTTTTTTTCTCGCAGATTTTCAATTCCGTTTCAATATTTCATTTATATTAGTAGAAGTACATATATATATATATATATATATATATATATATATATATATATGTATAATTAAACAATTTTTATAGGCAGAACACTCACAGACACACCCGGGAAAGTGCGGTACAGGAGGTAAAAGAGTTTGTCATATAAGAGAGGGAGAGAGAGACAGAGAGAAGGGCAAATGAAGTGATGAGGCAGATGTCGGGGCTGAGAAAGAGGTTCTTCGCAGATCATTTTGGAAGGAGATTAATATTGTTCGTCTCGCTAATGATGAGTGTCATATTTTATGGAGTGGAGGTGTGTGGGGGTGAAAGTTAAGATAGAAGGTAAATAGGATACAAGAGAGGTATGTAAAGTGGACACTGTTGGTGGAAGAAGGAGAACATACGTGGGGGTGGGAAGGTGGAGGTTGAAAGGAAAAGGTATTTTAGAACGTGTGGACTACAGACAGACAGGTTGGCCAGTCCTACCGGGGACTTGGTTGTATGCATGATTCTCCAGCGAAGCCGTACTAAATTCATCATAATTTATTTAGTTCGCCTTTTTTCGCGCATTGTTTACTTCTCTGAACTTGACGCTTCTTGACAGTTTTTTTCAGTTGCAATTGTCCGAATTAATAAATGCGTGGTATTTTAGAGTGCCGGGAATTGTAATTGCTTCAGTGAATCTAGTTTATAGTTTTTTGGTAATCTGCAAGCTAGCTTTTGTCGCAAGTCTTTTCATATTTCAACCAATCCCGTCGCCTGGACTTTTTCCATGTAAAGTTGCCTGGAAATGTGTTTTTCCAAAGATCCAAACGCTGAATTTCTTCTTGAGGTACTCATTGATGAGCTTTTGAAATGTGTACACAGCTACAGTGTCATGCCTTAACAATCTGAGATTATTGCCATGCTAAAATTCTTTAGCTAGTTTCCATCTTTGTAATAAATAACTACTGTAAATATAGTTGCTTGATTATTATTCCAGATTTTTGAATGATAAAAGCATAATTTTCAGCAAAGTTAAGCAAAATTAAGTACTCTTATTCTTTAAGTATAACTTTAAGGTGCTTTAGAAACAAACATTGTTGTTTCGCATAAAATGCGTGAGGTTTCAGGTTTTTAAGTTTAGTGCAGAGTCCTTCTACGAAAGCATCAGCGTCTGCTATTTCGGTCTTCAAAGTGCTTCTATCAGTTTGGTGCCAAATTTGATATTTCACTGAGTCGAAACTATTCACAAACTATCAATCAGGTACTTTTTTAAATTTTCCAATGTCAGAACAAGATTTGCATTCGTTAAAATGAAAAGCGTCAGTGGGTTCACAGCAAATGATTTCTTCAAGGCAGTCATAATAATCTGACAATTGTTTGACAGTTCCCTCAGTTAAACGTTTAATATCAATCGCAATCAACATTAACTTTACGTTTTCGTGATAAACGCAGACACAAACATTGTGAGATCCACTTTCTCCAGCTAAAACACAGTGCTTTGGTCTTAGTTGTGCGAATTTCGAAAATCCAATCTTCACATTTTCATGTAGCGCTACAAATCTGGCATAAAATTCTGAAATATTCCACAAATCAATGTCTTCTGTACTTGCTCACGAGTACCATCGAGTTTTTTGACAGATTTGAAATCTTTCTTAACTGACATCTGTCTTGTGATCTCGTCATCTTCATACAAGTTTATTACCCAATTTTCAGTTTCTTCTGCCAATTTTTGTTCTCTTCATTGCGTCTTTCTTTTTCATCTCTCATTGGTAAGAAAAAGTCTCTGTCCTCGTTTATCTCTTCCTGTAGATTAATACCAGGCTCTTCTATAGCTCTGGATGGCTGTAAATTCAGAGTTTTACATTCTTTTCTACAAGCATCACATATTTTATTGCCTTTCGGCAAATCAGGACACACTATTTGCTGATTTTTCGTTAGAAGCGTCAGATCAATTCCACTTACATGTTTCTCCTTACGGAAAGGATTTGCGCATATGTTGCAAAAACTTCGCATGGAAGGCATGGTCAGCGCTAGATGACCATGAAAGGTCTTTAGGGATCTCGCTGTGCTTCGAAAGCAGCGATTCGCAAAGAGACTTGAAAACGAACTTATAACCTGAACTAAATGATCAAAAATCACAGAAAAGAAGGATAAACAATTTATAAATGTATAGAACTAAGAAACAAAAACGAAACGCAAGAAGTCACAGAAAGCACACGCAGAAAAAATCTAAACATTACACGTTGCCTTTTTTTACCTTTCATTGCAACGTTTCGCTTCACGCCAAGAAACAAATGACGGTCTATGCCATTGCCTTTTGGTTCTTGGTACAATATTAGAAACAAATGAAAATCTGTGTACGTGGATGTCTTTGGTTTTTAGGCTATACACGAGACCAAGTTTTATCCAGCCAAAGAAAGGAAGAATAATCCTGAAATTAATTTTTGGAAAGTTTCTGTACCAATGAAAAGTATGTTCGAATGAATTGAATTTGAACGAAACAACGTCGGTCAGTGCATCGGCTGGACCGGCCGACCTGTCCGAGCGCGCGACGAAGTGTTTCGCTCGGATATCTTCGCATAACTACATAACTATTTTCAGTTCCAAAATTCCAAACAACACTTTTATCGGAAGAAAGTCAAGCTTTCGTTTAAAAATACTTTTAAAAAAAACTACATGAAATACCGTTAAGGAATCACTCATAGAAAATTCAGTTCTAATTTGTAGAAAGGATGTTATCACCATTTGAAAATACCCGCTTTGTCCGGGGAATGAAAATTTTACCACCTGTAGTTCGAGGAGGGATGGGAGTAAAAGTCTATAAATTTGTGGGTATACTGCTATCATAGAGGCAAACAAACTCTGAAAATTGGCAGGCAATCGTTTTCTAACCCCTGTCTGATTCGGTTGCTGTATCTTTTTTTCTCAACTTCTTTCTTTGATCTCTCCGATAAAAAAGTTACATATACTTTACAAAATGTTGACATCAGCATCATACCCCTATAATCTTTAACCTCCTCCTCTTTGCCTTTCTACACTGTGGGTACCACTAATCCTTTCCATAACTCTAGCCAGCCCTATCGTCTCTATAGCCTATTACAAATTATCCGTGCCCATTCTTTTAGTTCTGCCCCCCCCCCCAAGTATTTCGAGACTTCAGTTGGAATCTAATGTATACCAGGTTTCTTTCCATCTATCATTATTCGCAACACCTTGACTATTTCTTCTCTTGTTATGTCCTCTTCCTCTTCTTTTCCTCTCCCATATTTTCCTCCTTTTCTAACTTTTCTTTATACTATTCCTAGCAAATCCATAAAATATTTTTTACTTTCTACCATTTCAAGATCCTGGTTTACTCTTTTGCTTCTTTTGCTCTCTATATTTACTACCTTCCAGACCTCTTATTGCGTCTTTGCCTTCTCCACCTCTTCCTCAAATCTTATATTCTCATGCTCTGTCGTTTGATCACACAAGTCAGTATACTCCTTCTTTTTTCTCCTATATTCTTCTCCACTATTTTTTTCTTTTCTTCATTTTCTTAATCTCTTTTTGACCTCCTTCTTTTTCTCTTTACAATCCTCATCCCATGCAACTTTATTCCCTTCTTAACTAACTTCTGTTTTGCTTGTGCACTCTAATCCTATTTTTATTTTTTTAAATCATTTTTCCCATCTCCTCGTCCACATTTCCCTCTCCCATTTTGATATTTCTGACCTTCTCTCTAAACTGTTCTATTCCTTTCATTGACCAATCTCCTTTTCATGCTCTTTTTACCTTTTCTTCCTTTTTATCCATATTGCTATTACTTTTTCCTCTCTCTAATGTCACTATTAAGGGAAAGTGATCCGAATCAATACAATCTCCTACTTTTAGTTTCTACATATTTCCGTTTAAGGTAATAACAGAATAGAAGGATTGATTTTCCTAAATTCTGATGATCATAGAATTAGAATAGATATTTGTTAAGTCTGATACCTTCAAATTTTTATTTAAATAGAGAAATGTACCTCTATACTTTTTGGTCTCTATAAAAGTATTTGATGATAAGCTAAACTCATTTCAAAAAATGTTATCTTGGAAACTATAAGTTTCAGCTACAGAATAATTTGAAACAAACGATTTGTTATTTTGTTCTTATTTAATGAACATTTTATTCACTTTATTGTTAAGCAAAATGCATTTTCTCAATTTTTGTTTAAAAGCAGGGTCCTTAGAAACTACATTGTGAAGGAAAAAAATTGGTTTATTTTCTTGTTAAATTTTAAGTTTTAGTTTTGTTTATTTACTTTAGTTTAACCCTCGGAGATCACACTGGGTCAAATGGACCGACAAAAAATTTTTACCGAGAAATTTTCAAAGAAATTTGAAAATTGGGCGATCTCTTCCATTGTGGTAATATAGTTATAGGTCCCAACTATAGTTTCAAACGCTTGCTTTATTCCGCAAGGAGGTCAGTCACCGTTAAAAAAAGATTTGAAATCGGCGTTGGGTCAGCCTGACCCAGGTCTGTACCTAACTTTAATTGACTTATTTGTAAAAGATGTAAATTTCAGCCTTCACAGAAATAAAATAGTGCTTAAATTCAAATTTACAAATTTACTCCAACTTTTTAAAAACGGAGACAAAAGAAATTACTTAAAAATGAATAAAGAGGAGTATGTAGTATGTTTAGTAGGACAAGTTTTAGTAGTTTAAAGATTCGAAAGACTTCTTGACTTTTGCAAAAATTTTAGGAATGTTTTATAAATGTTCGAAAACATTTCAATGTTTTAAAATATTTTTAATCTCCTAAAGAATCCTGAATATCTTTTTAAGTGACTGGTATTATTCTTAAATTGCTTGCGAATCTTGCAGATTTATTTTTTTAAATTTTGGAAATCTTATGTTATGTTTCATACACACTTTAAATATTCTCTAAAACTAATTTAAAAAATCTGCCCATTGCTTGGGATCATTCTTGTCACGCGCAACTCGCCTCGCTCACAAGCTTGAGGAGGCCTAGAGCACGCCACTGTTGTTTTTATCGTTTTTTTATCATCAAAACTTTTTCATGATTTTATTTATATAGAAAGTGCACCAACTACACATTTCGAAACAATTATCTTTTTTTACCAGGTACAGTATCATAATATTTTTTTATTATTCTAGAATACTTTGAGAGCTTCAATATAAATGTTTAGCTCAAAATATTAAAAATTACAAAAGTTAAAATTTTTTTCGTAAAATTCAATACAAAAAAGCTTTCGTGAATTTTTTTGACCTTGTTAAAGACTTTAACAATAATTTAATTTTGCATAAATTTATTCTGTCGGCTCTTAAGTATACCTTAGAATTTTTTTAAGACAATTAATCCAGTCATTGCGGAATAGTACACGATCAAAAAAAGTATTATGTCAAATGGATCCAGAGTGTTATCCGCGATTGAAAAAATAGGTGTGTCCTCGAAGGGTCAAAAAGCGGGCGGGGAGCCCTGATGGAGTCCCGTGGCTGTCAAGGTATAAGGCGTATTGTGCTAAGCACGTAGCTATTTGCTCTCAGTACTTGGCCTAAGACCTCTTTGTGAAGCCTAGTATGTCAATCACTGATCACGTTATAATTTTCTCAGATTTCATAAAATGGCCCCAGAGGTTTACTGCCTCAACCTAGCGAATGTATATATATACCCACATGCTAAAAATATGATAAGGGAGTTATCATCATTGCATCGCTTCGTATCATCAAAACACACGTGCTTCTCCGGCCTGTCGTTGCGAATTCATAGTGCTATGTAACCAAGCATCTTAGGTTGTGAGACATGGCAATTGCGTGGGCTGTTTAACGCTTTTTTTAAATTATGAGAGTCATACTAATTTCACAAAAGAATGTTGTAAAATCACTCAAAATCGCCAAAGCCTGTTAGTAAATAGAACATTTTTGTCATTAATATATTATAATATTTTATTATTCGTATTCCAGAATTAATATATCTTTAATAATAATACCAGTCAAACTTCAAAATTTTCATTTCAAAACGATCAACCTTTTAAATGATAATAATATATTATATTGATGGTATATGTTAAAGAAGTTTACCATTTAGTCATAGAGCATATAATGATACAACTTTAGCATACAATGCATACAGCACTGATTGGTCAAAGACTTCGAGGCTCAAAGGAAGTGCTCAAAAGACGTATAACCTAATTCTGAGTTTTTTCACAAACAGTAATCTGGAAATGAAGATGAATTCGTGTGATAGGGCAGGCTTATTCCGTTTTCAGACATTAGGTTAGGTTTTGCTTTTATCAGTAAAAAAATTAGATGTATACAATTTTAAGTTACAAGATATCAAGTGTTTCTGCGCCAAATGGTTCCCCTTCCGTAATTCGTTCAGTTACCCTATAATATTTTCTTTAACAAATATTAAAAAACGTCGAAAGTGTCAAACCGCCGAACTGGCATTACGTCAGAGTCGTTAGACTTTAGAGAACACGCACTATAAAGTCCGCCAGTGATGGCAATGTGACCGCTATGAGCTACAGCGCTTGCATTAGGGTCGCGCAAACCTTGCCCGCAGTTGGCGCTAAATTCAAAATGGGTATTAAAAAGAATTCTTTTTATTAAATAAATAATAATTACAAAATGAAAAATTGAATATTCATTATTTTTTACGAAATTTTAATTGTTTGTTAAAAACCCTTTTCTTATTGTTAGCTAAAAATTAGTTTTTTAGCTGGAAATGTAACTATTCCATCTTTATTGTAAATTTAGTTTTTTTTTAAATTTAAAATAAAAACATTTGGTTGAAAAATTTTATTTTTGTGTTTCTATTTCATACATTTTATTTATTTGCTAATAAGTTCTTACGTGCTTTTAATTTCACTGGTCTTTTCCTATTTTAATGTTATTTTGAACTTCTTTTAAGTTTACGTTTAAAAAAATATATTTTTATTTTGCACAAAATAATTTTTTCAACTCTCTTCTTCCTATTTATTTGAACTCAAAATTTCGAACTCTTTTTGATGGATAATAATAATAAATTTATATATACTGTGGCAGATTTCAGACTGCATTCATAGTACACGCATGTATGCGTCGGTTAGTTCGGAATTCCGTTACGGGGTGATTGTATACATGCCCATAAATAAGAAGTACTAAGGAAGGTGGTCATGGTCCTAAATTTTTATAATTATGGAAAAAGTTTTTTTGTTGTAAAATTTTTTTTTTTTTTACTTTTTGCATGACTATTAAAATTTAGGACCAGCCCCGCCTTTCTAAGTCCTTCTTATTTATTATCCCAAATTTTCATCTCGATATGACGCTTCATGTTGAAAAAAAGTTGGGAAATAAAAAAAGTGTCGGTAAGTTAGGAAACTGACCACGTGATCCACTCGGCACATGGCTTTAAGTTGCATGAATAATAAAATACTAACACATGTGCAATCATCTATTTTAAATGCAATGATTGTTCAGATGTAAAAAATAAATTGTCAATGCTGCGATTTGGGAGCATTAAGTTTTTGTTAAAACTGAAATTTTATTAATCTTGAAATTAATGTTAACTAAGATTTTTCTCACTATTCATACAAATATTCAACAAAAAATTAGCACAGTGATTCTTTGTACGAAAGACCTATTTTCACCTCAAAATTTATATCTGACTCGATGCGGTTTTTCGCATAAGGAATGATCACTGTGATCATTTTTAAAAACATTCGGAGGAATAGTGAAAAAATCTTAGCTAACTTCAATTTATCGACGCAAACATCTCAGTTTTTACGTAAACTTGATGCTCCCAATGTCTTCATTTCTTTCAATCTCAAAAAATGAGAAGAATATTTTGTCAGCCATAGGAAGAAACTGATGTGATATAGCCGCTAAAAAAATGTTAAAAAGGCGAATCACATATCGAAAACGATGTCAGGCAAATCAAATTTAAAACTACGAAATAAAATATTTAATTGCAAATCGAGAATAAAATCATTCACATTACACTTGAGTTTCTGCATACGAATTATGAGCATAAACCAAATAAACCACCTTCGGCTGCGATACAACATCGGAGCCTATGTTCTACTTCGTTATTTGTGACAAGTCGCTGCGCCTGAGATGGGATACCTTCCATTACCTCCACAATCATACATTTCAGCTTTTCAAGGTTAATACTTGTCTCAAAGCGAAGAGCTTCAACTTTTTATAGCCCCATGGAAAAAATCTAAAGGAGTTAAATCTCGAGAACGTGAAGACCATTGGATGAGTGTACTGAACTTTCCGATCCATAGGCATTGAAACATATCGTTCAGCAGATTTCTAACCCTATGTGAACTGTGTACTGGAGCCCCATCATGTAGCCAAAAAATCACCTGAAAATTAGATACCAGTAACCAACTGCGACTCTTTAAATTATGAAGGTTCAAAAGTAATACAGCATAAAATATAGCATCTGCATTTCTATCGCCTAATACATTAATTAATGCTGGTCCAACTTCTAGATGCAGCCTCTCCATATGTTTGTCCTCTGTTAAATTGCCTGTTATGAAGATAGGATAGATTAGTTTCTCGTTAAATATTTCACAACAAACATTTCATTTAAGGGAATATTCAGAATGGGTTGGCATAAGGACTAACAGATTTGGCTGCGCCCAGGTTCTGTGATACTGGAGATGTCGCTTACTATTCAAAACGAGAGAGCATTCTTCAGTAAACAAAGTGAATGACAGTAGCAAAGGGTTTCGCTCAATTTCTTCTATAAGAAGCACAGCCATTTTGTAGCGACTGTAAAAATTAGTCTGCTTTAAAATTTGGCCATTTCGTAGTTTGTACGACTTGTATCCAGCATCCTGGAGTGCTTCAAGGACAGAAATTTTGTAGATGTCCAGATTCTCAGTGATTTGTCAACTCGTACTGTTTGCATTTACTTCTGCTTGAGCACACACTAGTACACGCCTTTCTTCATTGAGGACACACTTTTTTCAGATTCTGGAAAAAATGGTTATAAATTCAATTTCTTCAATTATTAAATTAAAGTCAATAAAATTGGTTGACATTGCAGATACGGACTAGATTCTCATTCACGTTTTCAGGGTTAAAGGAAATTTTGATTTTTTTCGACTTTTATACAAAAAAAGTTGTTACTCCTGCTTCGTAATGATTTGGAGCAATGCACCCATGAGCACTAAAATCTGTAAGGACTGCTTTTTCGGTTCCTAAAGAAGACACTGATTTATCAGGAATCAAAGCAGCAAGGTATGCCCTTGTTTGTCTCCCAGTAAAATGTCCACCATTTGTCGTGAGAACATGAATTGATTATCTATCAGCGTATAAATAGTAGGCATTAGGCTTATTTTTACAGATAAAAAAATATAAGAAACATTAAAAGAAGGCAATAAAAAAAAGAACCATTCAAAATTCTAACGACCTCTTGCGAGTTACCTGCTAGAAGAAACTAGTGGCATTTAAATAATGCTGACTGACACAGTAAAGTCAAAAGACAGAAGTTTTACCAACTGCAATGTGTATGGACAAATTATTGAACTGCAGTTAACTTTGGATTTTGAACAGGCAAGCTACTAATTATCTTCTATTATAGTAATTAAATGAAAGTCATAACCTGCTTGGCCCTGCAAATCGGTCTCACCGAAAGGCTCTCCTTATGCAGGGTGTCCAGCGATTCTTAGGAACGAAATATAACATCTTTTCAGGGTTTCCAGATCTAGAATTCAAGTTTTTAAGGTCTGTTTTAGTTTACATAAAATAATCAAATAACCGTTTGTTATAAATCTGAAAATGTGCCATTTCATTATTTAGTCGCCAAACATTTTTAAAGTAAGCACGTCCATAATTAAACAAGTTATGGAATTTTTTCGAACATAAGTCTTCTTTGAAATGTTTGAAATCTTTTGAAATTTTTGTGAATTCCTTGAAATGTCTTGATGCACTTAAAGTCTTTGTGAAATCTTGTTTATTGTTATTTGTGAAAGCTCTTTTTAACCTTTGTTTGTGAAATCTTTTGTGTTCGCTTCAAATCACTGGAATCTTTTGAAATCTTTTCAAATTTTCTAAAACCTTTTGAAATAGCTTAACTTCTTTAAAATATTTGTGAAATATTTTGTATTCGTTTGAAATCATGGAAATATTTGAAATCGTTTCTAATCTTTGAAATGTTTTGAAATATTTGAAATCTGGTGTACTGTACCTTTTATAAAATCTTTAGAATGTTTTTATTCTTTTGAAATTTTTAAAGAAATTTCTATAATATCTTTGAAATATTTCCGAAATCCTTCTGAAGTCTTTTGTGTTAATTTAAAAAAATGTATTCATTTTCAATCTGCGTAAAATTTACCTTTTAAAATCCTTGAAGTCTTTGAAAGTTTTAAAATCTTTGGAAATGTTCGAAATCTTTTTGAAATATTTTAAATCTGGTGTTCACATCTTTTTTAAATCTTTGGGAAGTTTTCGTAAAATCTGAAATCTTTGTCAAATCTTTTTAAATATTTGCGTTGAAATCATTGCATTATTTAAAATCTTAGACATAGTAAAATCTTTTTAAATCTTCTAATACGTTTTGAAACCTTTTAAAATCTTTTCAGATCTTCCAAATGTTTTACATTCTTTCAATTCTGGCGTACTGTTCCCTTTTTCAAATATTTAAAATCTTTATATCTTTCAATAGTATTAAAAGCTCTTTAAAATTGTTGTGGAATATTTAAAATCTGTTGTGCACGCCTTCTTTAAATCTTTGAAATGCGTAAAATCTTCGTAAAATGTGCAAAATCCTTTTAAATATTTTAAAATCATTGAAATATTTTGAAATCTTTGGTAATATCTTCTAATCTTGTGTATGTTCAAAAATCGAATGGGGAACCCCTGGAAAAATCCGTATGCGGTTATGGCTGATTCTAATTCTGTATTAGCGGAGACAAAATTAAAAACTTATAGAATTATTCACAATATTAAAGTCTGTTCATTGTAATCTATAAAATTATTGATAAAGTCTATCAAAAATTCCTAGAAGTCTCTGTATATATTCTGTAATCAATAAAAGATCAATTATATCTTGATAAATTAAAAACATTTTAGTAGCAAGATTTCTTCTAAACGAGATGTTTTTTTTATAATAGACTAAAAGATTTCAATTACTTTTCGCATTTCAATAACATAACTGTTTTAAAAACTAATGAAAATGCAGGAAAAGTTAAAAATATTCTTGTTTAGTTAACTTAGCCAAAAGCTAACGGTTATGCCTAAAAGTTTGTTGTCATCAATCATATTCATACTCTAATAGATTGTAGTGCTGATATGACGGGGTTTCATGATACAGGGGCCCAAATTTTCGAAGATTAACTCTGACATCCAATTTTCATTTATACATAACTTCCAATACAGTTGTGCAATTTTACTTTTTTTATGAAGGGTCTTTTAACGAGATTTATAATAAAAGCAATCATTAAACGATAAAAAAATTATTGCACCTTGGTTTTTTAATTTTAAAAAACATTTTTGAGTTTTTCTCTAAATTCGGGTGTTTTGATTTTTTGAATTAGATTATAAAAAAGCTTGATTTTTTCCCTTGAAAAACATCCCAAAAGGAATATGGGATAAAAAATATTAGCTGAGTCGTAGGCTACCCAAGAGAAGCAAGGGTGGCACTCCCAAGAGGTAAAATTCCGTACGCCCTTCATACACAGTATAGTTTTTGTCCTACCCTCCTTGAAAACAAGAATTTGAAGCAGATAAAGGATGTTTGGTGTTCTTGACCATTTTAAATTATAAGTAAAAGGAAGAAATGATGTACTTAGCAGAAGGAAGACTGTGGGGTACAACAATGTCATTTTTTAAAGGTAAACATAGTTTTTTTCTATTTGGCGTAAACTTTCATGTAACGGGCGTCGCGGGTATAAAGTCAACTTGTCGGCCCGGCGGCGGAGAGTACCTATGCAAAGCTCGCATGGTCCGTAAGCGGCCACATCACACCTGTTTCACGTGCATGCAATGGCACGTTTTCAAGAGGAGTCGGACAAAAAAATGACGTTTCTGTATACCTGTGACGAATATTTGATTTCATTTTCCCTTTTATGTAGCTAAAAAACGATTTAGTTACTTTCAATAAGGTTTTATGAATTTTTTTTTATTTAATCTCTTTGCCTACATCAATTTGGCAATTTAAAAAGAATCGCCTTAACACCTTTCCTGAAAACCATAAAATTTGATTCCATCCAGCAAAGACTGTGCCGAGCACACAAAAACACCATTGTTTTTTACCCTCTCCAACTCTGATTTTAATGAAATATTCGGCATGTACACAATATGACATTTTCCTAAAGAGAAATATGGCAAATACATTTGCATGAGTTAAGCAACTAGATAGTATGTGCCCTAGATGCTAGGGGTGTGCATGACACGCTCCGCAGCCATCATCGGGAATATCTTTGCTCAAAATGAGGCGATGGTATATTAAAGGGGAAATGATACAATTTTGACATGCCGAAATGAGACCCTCCGTACCCAACTTCAATATGGTTGATTTAAGGAAATCAAAGGTCACCTCATGCGACATCGACTGATTCTCCACATTTCTGAGGAAGATATCGTGCATCCTCTTGTCGACGTGCTGTTCACGGAAATTTTTCTACAGCGCTTTCTTAACCCGCGTTTTCAGAAGTAAGTAATCGAGATAGATAAGATGTAATGCATTTTGATCACCCCTGATATTGATGTCAAGGCCGATTGTTTTAGCAGCCTACTCCGCCGCTTTGTACAGAACAGCTCCTTTGCCCCCTTCTTTGTGCTCCCTGGCCATTTTAAGGAGGGGTTCCGGTCTTTTTGCAATAATATTTGCTGTACCAAGAATAATCCTGTAGTGAAGACATTCAAGATTCAGTTTTCCGTGACTAACGTGTCGTCGTGAGATGTAGAGTAGCGAAACATAAGGCTTAGGTGCATGCTTTTGTTCGCTGGCATAACCTTTCGTGTCCTGTTTTTTGTCGACAGTTTAAAAGACCAAATCTGCCGAATGATACGTTTGTATCTGCTTCGGAGAGTATCCTTTATAGATGTCACGTTCTGAATGCGGCACTGTGGCACGAGCAGGTACGTCTTGGCGTCTCTAGGGCGAAGGTGTCACATAGCGCTTCTGTCGACAAGCTCAGGGTCTTCGAAGATGCCATTAATTTTTCCTCGCTCCAAATAAACCTTGACGCATTTTTGTAAACCAAAATTATTTTCGAAACCCTTAGAGTATTCCTTGATAATCCCTAGAGCTACGTATGTTAAGTCACTCCATATTTTTAGCATATATACCAAGATCATCCATGTAAAATACAGAAGTGACCTTATGCTTTAGACTGCCAGGTTTGCCGCGAAAGTAACTTTGCGAATGGCGACGTGCGAGCGATAGTAGCAGTAATGTGTTAACACACGTTGTTTTTCAGATGAGATAGTAAATCTGAATTTCCAAAGCGGCATCCATTTTTCTGTGCGGATGAAACTTTAAGCTTTTCAAAAGACAGTTGATAAGTATATGGGAGGTAGCATCCAAAGCTTTCCGGTAATCAATCCAGGCCATCGATAGGCTGCACTGGTAGGGTGCTGCGTCTTTGCAGACACATCTATTGATGAGCAGGTTCTCTCGCTATCCTGTTATACCTTTCTTAGAGATGCGTTGTTCGTATATTTCTTGCCACACAGGTCCGACTATCCAAACAATCCTATCATTTAAGATGGCTGTGAAGATCATTTACAGTGCGCTTAGACAAGTGAATGGCCTGTAATTCTTCGAGCCAAATGAGTTTTCCATCTTTGGCAGGATCACTGTGCGCCCCTCCACCAACCACTCCGGAATAGGCTCTTCCGACTTTAGATATGAGGTGAAAATGTGGGCCAGATGCTGGTAGGTTCAAGAAAACTCCTTCCACCAAAAGGTCTTGATACCATTGGGTCCCGGAGCGGATTAGTTGTTCATGCTTCTCAAAATTTGTTTACCTCCTCGGAAGTGATGGGTGGGCACTCTTTCTTAGGTTTTATGAGGGCATTGTACTGCTACTTAAAGCTATTTATGTTCTTTGATTCTTCTTCTAATCGATGCTGAACTTCTTGGGCTTCTCTCCAAAATGCTTCGACCTCCTCTGGTTTGGGCGGGTGGTGGACAGCAACTGGAGGTTCTTGGAAGAGTTTAGATGGGTCAGAGAAATACTATTGGTTTTTTTTACCACCTTCCACTTGCCTCTAGACTTCTCATTGCATCAGATAGTACCCGTGTTCTATCAACAATATGCTGCTTAATGGTAACGGATGCTAATTCGCGCGTGAACTGCTGAACGTTGGCGTTAAAATTCCTGCCAGATTTGATGAAGTCAATCACACACTGAATGCGGGACGCGTACTGCCTTACCGAGTCTATCTTTGTGGTGAGTTGATGCATTCGTCTTTTGGTCTTGCGATCAGTTGTTCGTTTACTTTTAGGCTTTACATCTGCTAAAGCTCTCGCTTCGTTATACAATCCATAATTGATAGTCCAGAGGTCGGATTCTTCGGAAAAATCTCCACCAAGCTGGCCATCCAGTTAAGCCAAATCTTTGGGTTTGAGAGAAACCTGGATGTTGATGTTTCTCCGGGTCCTGAAGCATCGTTCTTCCTCTATTGGATGCCTGCATACGGTTGGTCTCAGTGTCGTCTCTCTTTCTGTTCCGGCTTGTTCTGGCTGGGGTAGAGTAGGTGCTTCGCTTATATATCCCCTTATCCAGGAGTTATTCAGCATGGGTTTGCAGACGCTGATGCGAAAAAGGAAAAAGCTCTGGGTATTTCTCGCACCACAGAGCAAGCAGTCGTGCCATGTAACACCCTTGTTCAGGGGCCATACTGGTATCGTAGCACTAGCAGTTCGTCATTGAGTCGATCCGTCCTCCTAAACGTCTTGACATTCCACCGTTCCATCGCATTGACTCCGTCTTGATTGGCTTCCCCAACCGCCCAACCGCACTTACTACAACTATGTTTGGTGTTATCATTGATGTTCCCACGATAATCTAGGGAAGGGGGTTTGTCCATTCTTGTAGAGCCCCGCAAGCAAGGATAATGCTGCATACTCTGAGAGGTCGCCTGGTATCCCAGTATCAACGTTCGAGACATCTCACCGAGGTGCCATTTGGCTTTCGGCATGGTTTTTAAGCCTTCGCTTGCGGTTTAATTCCTGTGGGATCATCCCTGGACAATATTCCGCGACTGCCTATTAATCATTGTAGCCATATTCAGCAGAAACATTTGGTACATGGACCCTCTATCCGAAACAGATTTTGTAATTACAAAGATTTCTTTAAAATGCACTTTTGTCGAGCTGGATTTATAGTGGAATTTGAATGAATTTCTGAACCTTGTACATAGGCACTGTCTACTAATTATTAAGTATGACGAAAGACTAATCGATCAAGTTTAACGCTGGGGCTCGCATGATTTAATTTTTCAAAATACATACGAGCCCTTTACGATTTGAAAATGGAATAAATTGGCAGAAAATTCCGTATTATAGTTCACGGTATGTTTTGTTTGTATGCAGTGAAGCTTTTTATGTAACTTTGTTATAGATATAGCTTCTTGTGATTGTAGTAAAACATTTTTTATTACAACGAATTAATAGTCAGTGCATGTCAGATGGCGTTGTGGTCAAGACCTAAATGCTAGGGGGCATATTGCCATTTTATTTATTAAGTATACTATACAAAAAATAAAAAATTCATATTTCGAGTCAAGCGACGTGAGATACAGAAAAAAGGTCCCAAGATGAATTTCAGCTTTGAATAAATCCTATACTTAAAATTCTCTGAAACCAATTTTTGATTGCACGTGTCCTTTTGGCTAATTTATCGAAAATACTGTGGTAAATCCAAAATTCAAATTTTAAATCAAACGATGCAAAAATGAAGAACAGTCTTTGAAGCAATTTTCGCGTTAAAAATTTCCTACTACATTTATTTCAACTATTTTTTAACAGAACTCGCCGGTTTTATTTCATTTGTCGCAATTGATAGGTAAAAATGACAAATTTAAACATTACGCCATATTATTATATATTTATATTATATTTTTGAGATATAAAAACTTGATAAATGCAATATTCACTAATAAGTAATAAGTACTTAAGGATCATACAAACAATACGCAGTTTGGCCTATACAGGTTTGACTTTGAGCTTGACCTTCACGTTTATTTCAAAGTCAGCACTGTTTTTTAAAATGGGAACCCCTAGTTTTCACAACAGCAATTGAAGGAGCGGGAAATTTTACGTCCAAACATGTACTCAGGTCAAGGGTCAAGGATGACCTTGAATTTCAGCTGAAGGTTTTTACACTTGGCCCAGGAATTGGTCTGGTCCAATCTGTACTGTTTTGGCTTAGGTGTTTACGAAAAAGTTCGAGGTCATTCTTGGAGTAACTTTTAACGAGGAATCCAGCGGTGACCTTAAATTAGACCTTGAGCTTGAACTTCAAGGTTATTTCAAGGTCAATTTTTTTACATGTTGCGTTACTCAGGAACAGCGACGTCGACGTAGTAAAATCTGTTTCCTTTGGTGTGCTTAATTTACGTAAGTCCCCTTGCCTCTCATGATCGGGTTACTAGATTTACGGGAGTCCCGTCAAATCTCACGATCGGGTGCTAAAGTTAAGTGAGTCCCTTAGCTCCTTACTGTTAAATATTAGCATCGATTACCATAATGTCGTTGACGCCTTATTTACAATCCCTATTTGCATAATTCTCTAGCTCATGTACTTGTAATTCCCTAATCCTAAACTTTTAAATAAATAATTTCGTTTTTATACCATTTCACCAGAAAGGAGTACATTTGCCATTTTCATTAATTTGCCATTTTCACGATTTTAAAAAATTGGGTCCTAATTCCGCCCACACCTTTTTTATATTCTCATCATTCATCATCGAGAAAGTATTAGAATTGTCGAAAATTTGACACCACAGTTTTTTAACGGATCTCCACATTCTGATACCCCCTGAATCTGAAAATCAAGTTTTTATGATGGCGTCTGTCTGTCTTTCCGGCCGTCCGTCCGGCTGTCCGGGTCGATGAAATCGATCTTTGGCACACTTTCTTTAGGTCCTAAAAGAAAGGACGAGTTCGTTAACCAGCCATTTTGGATCAAAATGCAAAAAGTGAGCGCATTTTGCAAATGTTTTAGAGCAATTTTTTCTGAATTTGAGAATTCTATCTACAGATATTTATAGTCTTACAAAAGGCGAACAATTTGTTTTCATTACTTTTTTCGATAAGAAGAATATTCTCAGAGTTATGGCACATTCAACATTTTTTAAGTCAATTGAAAATCAAAATTTTAAGCCAAACAACGCAAGATATGAAAAAAAGCAATTTAAAGAAAAACATTGTTTTTTAAAGCTCTACGAGATTATCATAACAAAGTTTTGGATTTTCATGGAAAAATAGAAAATTCAAATTTTGGCTGCACAAAAAATAATGAAAAATCAAAAGTTCTATTTTGTGGTCAAACTACGCAGAATATGAAAAAAGATGAATTAACAAAAATTGTGATTCCAAAAAAGATCGGCAAATCCGTTAATAATCACTTCTTGATTGGGCGCGTACTGTTTGTTTTATGCGTGAAAATAAAAAAAATAAATAGTTGTGGAAAAACGATAGAAGTTACGAAAAAAGAATGATTTACCGAAAATTGTTTACCCGAAATATGGCTACAAATAGAAAAAACTTATTAACCAAAAAAAATAGATACAAATTTGTAAGAATTTATTACATTCTCATCCAATACTACACCAAGAGACGCGAGATACGCAAAAGTCTAAAAGAAGACTTTAAGGGTATTTTGCTTTGAGCTACTTAATCTTTAACTATACCTAATTAGGTAGACAATTCAGAATATTAAGGCGCCAATTAATACTGAAATCTTAAAAAGATCTTTTTGATGAAGTTTCATTTAAGCATTCCAAATTCAAAGAATAAATAGTTGCAGAATGCATACGCACACGATAGAAATGATTCAATAATAATAAGAGTGACGTGAAAAAAGGTAGTAGGTGTTACATTTCTAAACAAATATCGCACAAGTACTTGAGCTTTTTCGGTTTTGAAGCATAATTTTTGTGAAAATCTTTAAATTATTATTTATAATTATATTATTGTTAAAGGTGCTTCTTGAGCAAATATAATTCTCGCGTTAAATGTTCTTCTAGGTGGAATTAGGATATCTTATGAGGGGGGGGGGCAAAATTAGGAATTTTCTAACATTCTTAAAAACAAGTAAAGAACATAACCCCAAATTTTTTAATTGAAAATGCACTGCACATGAAGGATGTGCATTTAATGATACGCCTAATGATTTAATGGATTAATGATTTTTGATGCGCTGCCCCAAAATCCGGGGTAGAATTGCTCCACCCCCCCCCCCCCCTTCAGCTCACTTCTTACTAGGTAGCCAAGAAACAACCTTAAAACAGAAAATTTCTTGTAAGGATGTTCAGAAGTACGAAACCGTCTAAAAAAAAACTAAGACCCAATTCTATATGTAATTGGATTCGCTGACTCTATGTCCGGCCTTCTTTTTCTTTTCCGTCTGTTTGGCTGTGTTTCCCTTTTCAGCATCCAACAAAAATCTGACATCATATTAACGTCTCACATTCCTTGGTACCTACGCCCAATTTCCATAATATCTGAGTAAAAGTGTTCACTCTGTTCTTCGCTGTAATCTCCAAAATTTTCTATAAAGTAGCCAAGATGAGTGTACAGAAAATATAAGTTCATGAAGCAGCCCAAACTTAATGTTTATTAACCCTGGCTTGAAATCGGTTCTCTTTTGGCTTTTTTCTGTGTTTAGTGCTTCCCTCTAGCTCTACTATTCCATGGATATAAGAAACATGGAGATTTTGTATATACTGACTGCTGCCTAAGAATCATGATTGAAATCTTAAGGTAGCCGCAAAGTTCTCATTCGTGCTCTAAGTACTCAAGTTTTTTCAACACTATTTGTAAATCCTCGCACGTTTCTTTCAGCTTCGCTGAGTGGGAAGCTGGAATAAGTGCATACTTGTTTCCATAGTTGAGACTAACAGCTTTCAGGCTTCGTTTTGCAGAGACAATAAATAGTCTCCACTCTTCATCTTTATAAATATTTGGTTTTAAATCATTCCCTAATCCTTTCACGTGTATACAAGATGGTAATGAAAGTTCCGTATCTTTAGCGTAGAATTTTCGGAATTCTTCTTCTCCATTTCGATAGACATGGGCTTTGGATCCTTTCGACCACAAGGTTTTATTTTTCAATACTGCCACTAGATACCTGGCAGCGTATTTGGGTATTCCCGATTCTCCTATGAGATCATTGAACTTTTTCTGATTGAAATTTTCCGGAGTCTTATTTTTACCTGCTGGTACAAATTCATTTTCACTATCACTTGTACTTTCTTCTTCGCAGCTTTCATTAAGTTGCAGTGCCTTTTCCACCAAAGAGGTTTTAATATCGATAGTTTCTTGGTCTTTCTACTGAAGGAACATTTGCGTATGAGATTTTTGATTTAATACTTAAATTATGACCTCCTTTGTCGGCCATACAGAAATAGCAAGCATTTTGACTTAAGATCTTAGAGCATATCATAGGCATATTCTGCTATTACCACATGTTATATGAGGTAACCTCTTAATACTTTAATTTGCTATTTTGATATCAAAGCAATCTTTATAAACATATTCAAATTTTTTATATAAACTTCTTCGATTTCTACGAACTTCAAATTTCCCATAAACATAGTAGAACTAATCGAATTTATCACACTCATCAGCAATAGGGTGGTTTCTCGTAGCATTATACTCTTCACAAGCCAAGTTTACCACCAATGTAGAGATGCAGTTCATGATGAAGATGGCTGTGGGCTCGCTTTCTCACTCTGATCAGACTCCGATACTAGGGATCCAAATCGCTGCATCGTAAGGTGCTTTCTGCCTGGGCCTGCAATGCTAGCATGAACCAGCGTGAATCTACTGCTCAGCGTCACCACATGGAGGTGCCCTGATTACAGGCACAGGTGGTAAAATGCGTTTAAAAATGAATACAGCAGAAAACAAAATTTTCAGCATAAAGTGAATTTTCAGTTATTGAGGGTAGTTTTTGCGAATTTAAAATATGGGGTGGCAGGATTTTAAAAGGTTTTTTTTCTATTTACTAAAAAGTAGAGAGAGTGAGGCATTGTACCAATTCTGGCCCCGGATTTTTAGTCAGCGAATCAAATTTTTTATATATTGCGTCTCGCAGTATATAATTGCTAATGCTGATCCACCTCACGGTGGAAATTTTGTATTTGAAGGGTGGTTTTTTGCAATTTAATAAAAAATCAGATGGCATAGAGCATTTTATGCATCGGATTCAGTTTCAGCACGTCAAAATACCTAAAAATTCATATGTATAGTTTCGTTTGGTGGCGAATTTTTCAGTAGATGTGATGGAAGACTCGGTCATGTCAGACACTCAGTTGGGGACAATCTCCGGAATCCGTCCCCTCTACTTTAGACAACCTCTTATCGCTCCATGTTTAGCGTGTCAAACGAACTGTCGAGTCTCACAGACACAGAATCTCTTTCCTCGTGGCGCGGCACATATAATTAATTAAATTAAATTCCATCGCATATTAAGTTTACACTATACACATGTATATCAAAATCATATAGGATCATGGATTATATCGTATTCGATTCAATCGAGTGAGGCTAATTTTTTTTAAACAGATATTTTTGTCCTAAGTTAGATTTTAGTTAGAAGAAGTTAGAAGATTCATGTTAGAAAAAATGAAACGTATTCATTAGAGGATTGCGCCTGCAGGCTTTTGACCGGCGGCGCTCTGGCGCGCCGCCTTCTTTGCTACTCGGCGGCAACTAGCATTTTTGTTGACAAACACCTTGGAAAATAAAAAATATATAGTGAAAAAAATCAATTTCCATCATAAGATTCTTATTCAAATCCATTTACTTTAACTTCTGATTGGTCGCTGGAATTTCCGCAACCAATCAAGAACCACCGAAGTCACCTGGCAGGATGAAATCCGTTACTATGTAACGGCGCAGTTTTGAAGCAAGATGGCTAGCGGCGGCGACATGACGCGGTGGCTCAACCGACTAGTATTCATAAAATTTTTTAGTGCTTATCTTATATTAAATAAAAATTTCCCGATGGTTATCTAGCGAAAGGGGTTTTCTACGAGGTTTAAAGTGACGTTTAGAACGCAATTGTGTATCGATATTGGATGCTTTGTGGTTGAAAAATTCAGGACTACCTTTTTCAGGAAATAATGAGAGTAGATTTTTATCTAATTTTTATGTTAATGCAAACGTAAAGAAAGTGTCGATATTTTGAATTTGAATTTTTATCTCCTAGAAAATTATCGACATATGTGATGCGATCCGAGAAAAGGGACCTACTAAGCAGAAGTAAAATTTTACAGGGCGAGTTATTGAAGAAATCTAGAGCACGAGGCGTCGCAGCAGAGGAGAAGTCTCAGAGAGGAATTTTTAGCCGCACTCCTTACAGTTGGACCATGTTTACTCACTCTTTTCTTTTCCCATTCACGTGCCGACAATTTTCGTTACCTTAATTATTAATTATAGGTGAAAATTGTATATAAAATTAAATTAATGTAAAACTAAATTGAGATAACAATGGGACTTATAAAATAACTGTTAATGTCCTACCATTTCGAATTTTTCTAGGAAATATGTATAAATTATTACACAAATTGTATAGTTTTAATCGAAAGTTTAAAGAAAGTTGAATAACTATGAATATAATATTAGCACAATGACACAATATCCAAAACATGGCAATAATATTTTTTATACGGAAATAAGAAATAAAATTCGACTTCAGTTTCCGGCATAAAAGTATAAGGTAGTTGAAGTTATTGGTGCTGAATTTTTGTGATATTTGTGGTGAAATTTGAGGTGAGTGGATTGTGGAAGTGTGTACAAGAGTTTGGATGTAAGAGATTTATTGAGGGATTGTGAGAGTGACCAGGGGATTAAAATATTTTTGAGGATTGAGACAGATTTGTGTGGGATCTCAGCTTAGGTTGGTTTGAGACTTGTTATTGGGTGGGAGGACTGAGTTGAACTGTTTGGCAATAGCAGAGTTGGGTAAAGACAGAAAAAGGTAAGACAGGTACCAGATTGCGACGATAGATAGAGGCAGGGTAGGATAGAAGGCGGGAGCGTTTGAATTGGATTCATGGCTAGCGGAGTGAATGACATCGCGAAAAACGAATTTAGAGCAGGAAGTTTTTAGTACACTGAAAGGGGAGAGCAAAGAAAGGAAGGCAGGGGGGAAGTGCAGGAAAACTGTAGAAAAGGAGAGATTAAGAGCAAAATGCGTGGGATCTTTTCAGGCTTTTATCAAAATGAAGAGAGGGGGAATTGGCTGAACTTAGGAAAGAAATAAAGAAATGGGAAGAAGTCAGGGAACAGTTAGAGAAGAGGATGCAGTCATTGGAACAAAGACTAGAGAAGCAGGAGGATAATCATAATAAAAAGGCAGAGGAGATGCAAGCTAGGATAAAAAAAATAGAAAGCTCGTACCAGCAGTTTAAAGCGGGCGAGGGTGGGAATACGGAGAAGGAAAGGTTGAGAAGAATAGAACAAAGAATAGGGAAGAAAGGGAGCGAAGAAAGATGAAGAAAGATAGTGATAAAGAGTAGATATGAGTAGATAGAGAGTGATCAGAGGAGAAGGAGCTGAAGGAAGGAGTGGAAGAAGTACTAAAAAGAAATGATCTTAAGGTAGAGGAAGTGAGAAGTGAGAAGTGTAGGAAGGGAAGAACGAAGAGGGGAGAGAATGGTACTGGTGAAACTAAAGAAATGGGAACATTAGAGGGAAGTGCTGACAAAGAAGAGAATGTTATGTGGAACCCCGGGGAGAATAAAGGATTATTTGAGATGGGTAGAAAGAAAGATGCAGTATAAGTTAAGGAAAATAGCGGAAGGCGAAAGAAAAAAGGGAAAAAGAACATGGGTTAAGTATGGGAGAATACTGATAGATCGTGTATGGTAAGATTGGGATAAAGAAAGGAAAAAGGTATTAAAAAATGAGGTACTGGGAAACTAGGACAGGAAGGAACGGTATATAGGAAAATAAGAAATAGTAACAAACAAAAAGAGGATTGGAGAGAAAGGATGGAGATTTTATAAGAATTTTGACACAATGGGATGTAGTAATAATTATGGAGACATAGCTAGATAAAAACAGATGGGAAATAGTAAGGGGAAGGTTACCAGGAGGTTACAAATGGAAAGTTCAAATGTAATGAGGAAGAATGAAAAGGGTATGGCATGAACGGTGATATGCAGGAGAAAGCAGAGGAGATGCAGGAGCTTGGAAGAGTTGGGGTGGTTTATCTTAAACGGAAATTGATTATCTGATAGTGGATGATAAGGTAAGAGAGAAGGACAAGAAACTAGTGGTAGGAGATTATATTGATTCGAATCACTTCTGCTTAATAGTGACATTAGAGGGAGGAAAAGTAATAGCAATATGAACAAAAATTGAGCAAAGGTAAAAAGTGTAGGAAAAAAGGATTGATCAAGGCAAGGAATATAATAGTTTAGAGAAAAGTCACAGAAATATCAAATTGGGGGAGGCAAATGTGGACGAGGAGATGGAAAAATGATAAGAGAAGTAAAAAGAGGATTTGAGTGCACAAACAAAAATGAAGTTAGTAAAGGGAGGAGTAGAAGTAGATGGCATAAAGATTTTAAAGAGAAAAAGAAGGGGTTCAGAAGGAAATTAGGAAAATGGATAAAAAAAGTGATGAGGAAGATTATAGGAGAATAAAGAAAGAGTATACTGAGTTGTGTGACCAACAGAAAAAGGACAAAGATAAAAGGTTTAAGGAAGATGCGCAGAAGGCTACGATGGAAATGAGGCTTGGAAGGTGCTAAATAGAGAGAGAAAAAGAGAAGAAAATACGTAAATCAAGATATTGAAATGGTAGAATGGAAAAATATTTTTTCGATTTGCTAGGAGGAGTAGAAACAAAAGATATGAAGGGAGGAAAATATGGTAGAGAAAGAGATGAGGAAGAGGACATAACAAGGGAAGAAATAATCAAGGTGTCAGGAATAATGAAAGATGGAAAGGCGCCTGGTATATATAAGATTCCAAGTGAAGTATAGCAATATGGAGGCACAGATCTAAAGGAATTGGCACGGATAATGTGTAATCGAGTATAGATAGGAGACGGATGGCCAAAGTTATGGAAAGAAGGAGTAGTGAAACCAATAGTGAAGATAGGCGAACGAGAGGAGGTTAAATATTATAAGGGTGTGACGCTCATGCCAACACTGTATAAAGTATATGTAACTATTTTTTCGGAGAGATTGAAGTAAGAAGTTGAGTAAAAAATGATAGAGCCACCGAATCAAACGAAAAATTAATGGTGAAAAAGAAGATAAGAGAGGGATTAATTAAGAGAGTATCGGAAATTTTTAGGGAGACAAAAAGTAGGGTACTTGGAAAAAGAAATGAGGAGAAAAGTTTGGTGAGGATTTAGGATAGGGAAAGAAAAAATATATACGCTTACATACGCTGACGATATAGTGTTGATGGCAGATGATAAAGAAGGGAAAATGGGCCTATTTACTGGACTGGAGAAATAATTAGATGGAAAAAAGTTCAATTTAAATGTAGAAACGACAAAGCTGATAAGGTTTAGAAAAGGAGAAGGAAGAAAGAAACAACGGACGGAAAGATGAAAGGGAATAAAGTTAAAAGAAGTAAAAGAGTTTAAATCTTTGAGATATATCTTGAAAACGAATGGAGATCATAGATCTCATATAAGAGAAAGGATAAAAAAGCAGCAGGGGTAATGAAACTGATATGAGGAATAGAAAAAAGGTTTAAAAAATGGAGAAGAAGAATGTGGTTATTCGATGCGTTGGTATGGCCGGTATTAGGTTATGGAGCAGAGATATGGGGATGTAAAGAAAGGAAAGATATTAAGATTTCACAAGAAAGTTATATAGGGTGGAAACTATGGGTAGACTGGAGGACGCCAGGATGTATGTTGAGAGAAGAAGCGCAAAGGGATAAGTTAAGTACTAGAGCAGCAAAAAGGGCATTGAATTTGAGCCGAAGCTAAGGGAGGGAAAGGGAGGGGAGTTAGCAAAAAAGTGTTTAATGAAGGTAGAAAAGAGGAGAGGGAGGGCGATAAATTTAACGAGATGGGAAAAAGAAACCAGGGAGTTCTTTAATACTAGACATAAAAGACGGGACTGGAGTAAACCATGAATAATTATAAAAAAAAAAATGAGAGGGAAAGAAAATTAATAGAAAGCTGGGGGATGATTTAGAAATCAAAATTCAATAAATGGTATAAGATGATGAGAAAAGGAAGGTGTACTAAAGTATTTAAAAGGGATAGGGAGAGCGAAGTTTGACCAGAATAGCAAGATTTGAAGTGGAAAAACGAGTTACGGATGGGAATGTATTGGAAAAAGGAAGAGAACAGAAAGTGTAGAATATGTGAATGGGAGGAGGAAACATGGGAGCATGTATGGGAAGGATGTAGGACAGGAATGGAAGATAAAGGAAGCTGGAAAGAGAATGTGGTTAAGATTCTAGGGGAGGATGGATTAGGAGAAAAATGGATGAAGGAGTTAAAGGGCGCTAGAGGAGCGAAGGAGAAAAAATGAAAGAATGCATTGAAAAAATTGGCAAATCGGAAGTACAAGAAAAAAGATAAAAGATTACTTATTAATATAGTTCGTAAGTTTACAAAAATTATATATTTTTCATGCACAGTAGTCCAAAAATTTCATTTTGTAAACAAGTTTGTGTTCGAATATGTGCATAGAAAGTCTTATAACGTTTAGACGCGGCCTTGATTTCGTATATTGAGCGCTTGGATGACAATAGCAGCCTACTTGTATTTTCAGAAGTCACTTGTCTTTAATTCGTTCTTCATGAAGTTATATCCAAAACAAATGAAAAATATATGCCTTCTAAAAATACAAGTCAAATCTTTTTGCGCCCAACTGTCCAATTATATTTGAACTAACAACATGTTCTTGATACGAAAATACTTATTTTGCTGCAAGATTATATGAAGTTTGTCGCAAATGTATAATGCTTCCTACAAAATGATTCTATTTGAGGCAAATAAAAATCTTGTCAACTTTCATTTATATAACAGGAAATTTAATTTGTGTCAAAACGTATTTTTTTTTTACGCAAGAGAACGTTTCTCGGATTGTTATTTACTTTTTAAGGGTATTTTGGTATTGCTGTCGTAACGCACGGTCTCTCGTTCTTTAAGACTTTAGTTTGTTTGAAAATATATAATTTAGAACAAAACATTACAAATAAAATCCATGATTAATAATTTCGACGGAAAAATCTTGGGGTAATTTGGCAGTGATGAAATTGGAATTAGTAGATCGATTTATAAGGTCGATCACAATACCGGATACTTTCAAGTAACATGCTTTTACACCTGATCGGAAGTGACAGCTCAAACACTTTTCCTATGAACAGAAAGGTAAAATTTTTGCGAAACCTAAACCGACCTCAAATAGGAAGATTACTTCGAAAGAAGAGAAAAGTTGTAAGAAAAATGATACTTCCAATAAAGCAACGCGTATTACCAGAAAGAATATCATAGAAAATGTAAATAAGGCGAAAGCTGGTGAGAAGAAAAAGCGAACCAATTAGAAAACGGTGTGAAGTGAGACGCACGGGTATCCATAAAAATAAAGAAACCCGAATATTGAGAGGCGAGGGGACTCACAAATAATAAGAATCCCGAATAGTGAGATGCGAGGAAACTCACTGAAATTAAGCACCCCGAAGGAGTCTAAAATCGCACTGCCACCTATACGTGGTAGACTAAGAAACCTATAATTTTACAGATCGTAGGCTAACGACAGGCGTTAATAAAACATTTTTGTGCAGTTGATTTATTTGATAAAGCACTGTTTATATATTGAAAACGGCTAAACAGTTCATTTATTCATGGAATATTTATAGATAATCAATAATTATTTTAAAGTAACGAACTATAATATTAAGGAACCTTTCATATCGAGAAATATCAAATGAAGAAAAAAATTGGTTTGATGCAATGATATGAATTCAAATAAATTTTGCTGCGTGATTCAAACCAACATTTTTCTGAGTTTATATACTTTAGAAAAGATCTATATGCAAATTATTTTTAATTTCACATATTTCATTAATCTACTGGGGTGATTTAAGGAAAAAATACTTTAATTTACTCAGAACAACTGAATTTAATTGTTTAAACAAATAATTAGTGTGTAAACAATGTATGGTTTACATTCTAAGATATAAAAATACTAAATTCTAAAAGACATAGTGTAATAGATTCAAAAAAAAGATTTTTCTCTCTCGTCCCTGTAAAAAATGCTGAAAATAATATTTTTTTATGATTTACAGCAATAAAAATTATTAAAGCAAATGATCATGGCCTAAACAAATAAAAATTGTTTCAACAATCTAAACATCCTGACGAAAAAACACTACTCTCTAAATATGTTGTTCCATTAATGCCAGAAAATAACTTCTCATAATTTATAGGAGAAACAGTTGTTTAAGCAAATAAAAATAGTTTAAATAATTAGCAAATATCATTAAAAAATGTGAGTTAACATTCTTTAATTGCGACATTAAGTTCAAGAAATAATAACTTTTTACGATTTTAAGGAGAGAAAAATGTTTAAAAAAATGACCATTTTTTAAATAATTACCAACTACATTTAACAAGAAGTATTATTATTGACATTCATTAACTTTATATAATTTATCCCGAAATATAATAACCTTCTTTGTTAATTTCCTAAACTAATTGAGCCTATTCGTTTAAAAATATCCAAGCTTTGATTTTGTTTATGAAAATTGTTAGATATTTAATAATTATTGTCAATTTGTAAAGTTTTACAGATAAGAGTTGTCACAAAAACATTCTTAGTTGACTCTGTAAATTTCTACTTTACCAGCAGATGATAGTTCTTTATAAAGCGAGATTTCTCGAATCTTTCCCCACTTGCGCATGCTTTGTTTAAAATGATACAATTTGCAAATCAATTGTGTATAACAAACGATAATTTTAAAATAATAAAAAATAACTATTTCATGAGAAATAGACTTATAAAGTGAAAGTTATTTAATTTTACTTAACTTATATTATTTGTTTTAAACAATTCATTTAAGCACTTGAGCATTTGAAATAAGTGCCCCCGTAGACCCCTTCATAGAACGCAGAGGATACACGTTGGTCTTTTTGACCGGGTCGTCCATTTTCTCCTTTCTATCCATTCTTAAATGTGGTATTATGTAAAGCATGAGGTACAATTGCTGTAGTACATTTAATGGCAATAAAATATTCATTTATTATTTAAAAAACGCCCTTATAGAATTAAAAAATTAAAAAATAAATTAGGAAAATGTAAATGTGCCATCCCTAGGCCGCCAGTGACGCTTCAGTGCCTGCTTGTGCTGATTTTCAGCACCTAAACGGCACTGAGAAGTGATAGGACGGTCATATAAGGGTCCTATTGTATTCGTCACGTACAGGCCGGGTAGAGTTATTTACAGTACCCAGCCGCAACCATTCCAACTCCTTTTTAAGGATTTTCTTCAATTTATTGACACTTTTGTTTAATTTATTAATTTTCTCATTATACAGATGATATGTTTATGGGAGTTCTAATTTGCAGACACATCTATCGACAAGCAGATTCTCCCGACATCCACTACGCCTTTCTTTGAGCCGCGTTGTTCATACATTTCTTGCCATACAGGTCCGATTGCCCGAACAATCCTATCATTTAGAATAGCTGTTTATATCTTATACAGTGTGTTCAGACAAGTGATTTGCCTATAATTCTTTGGGTCAGCTAAGTTTCCCATTTTCAGCGCGAGTACTGTGGTGCGCCCTTCCACCAACCACTCCGGAATTGGCTCTTCCGACTTCAAATATCAGGTGAAAATACGGACCAGATGTTGATGGGTTGAATGAAACTTCTTCCACCAGATGGTCTTGATACCATCTGGTCCTGGAGAGGAATACTTCTTCATACCTCTCAATACTTTTTTCACCTCCTCGGTAGTGATGGTTGGGCATTTTCGTCAAGTCTATGTTGCACTTAGTAGACTTCGTAGAGAAACTGTTGGTTTTCTTTGAACCGTAATAGTATCCGTATTCTCTCAATAATATCCTGCCTGATGGTCAGCAGCTTTGACTTCTTCAGTGTGTGATACCGGATCCGGAGTTCGCGCGCGAACTTTCGAACCTTGGTGTTAAAATTCCTGCTAGATGTTATATAGTCAATCACACATTGAATGCGGGACGCCTACTGTCTTGCCCAGCCTATCTTTCTGGCGAGTTGATCTATTCGTCTTTTAGTCTTACGATCAACCAGAGGTCGGATTCTTCGGAAAATTTTCGACGAAGCCCTTCATCTATTTCAGCCAGATTTTAGGCTTGGAAGAAACCTAGGTGTTGATGTTTCTCCGGTTCATAAAGCATCGCTCGTCCTCTATCGGATACCTGCCCACGGTTGGTCTTATCACCTCTCCTTCTCGGTTGCCGGCTTGTTCGGCACGGTTTCGCAGACGTTAATGCGAAAAGTGCGATAGCTCTGGGTGCCATGTAGTTCTCTTGTTCAGGTGTTACAATCGCATCGTAGCATTCTAGCAAGACGTGATTTTGTCGCTCCGTTCACCTGAAAGCCCCAAGATTACACCGATCCATCGCACTGACTTTACTTCATTGGCTCTCCCAGATCTAGAGTGGTCTGCATTTTTGGCCGACCCATTGTCAGGAGCCCTGAGTGTTCTGTTGCTTTAAACCGCACTTACTACAACTATTTTTGGTGTTATCGTTCTTGTTCCCACAAGAAGCTAGGGAAAAGGGTTCGTCCGTCCTTGTAGAGCGCCGCATACAAGGATCAGTCAGCAGAATCTTCAGGTTCGCAGACTTTTTTACCAAGAAATAATATTTTGTAATGGTGTGTACAAATAATTTAAGATCTATCAAAAGTAAGCAAGGTATTTATTCTGACACTTTTTTATATGTGCAAACTGTTGTCTTAAAATTTTTTTGCATCTTTCAGTGCTTGCGAGAAAAAATATAAAACTTGATTTTTTGCAAAAAGAAATTGTCTTGTTCAAAAAATGTATGTAGTCCGCATAAAACTCACAGGATGTCACTCTCATAGAAGGCAGAATTTTAAAAAAAAATAAAAAAAGCACAAGTGCCAAAAGAGAAAAAAGTTTTGGTGGCTTAAAGGGGGAAAAAATACTTATTCGCCTAATTTACTCTAAAAAGACAACATATTTCTTCCTTGAAATATTTTGCAACATTAAGTGAAGAACCTGCCTGATTGGAAAGGGATTGGGTCACAACATAAAACTTGAAGGCTGAAATAATGCTTCATCAAATGGAACTGACTTAAAGTAATAATTGGTTTGTATACCTTCTGCATGTTCAGTGTATGTAAGTGCAATCTGAATTTGTTTCTAAAAATAAAGGAGTCTTTTCGTTTTGTACAAAAATATCTTAAATTGAAATTTTTAAGGAAAAATAATTAGAATTGGCTACGTTCTTTAGAAATAAAGAAGACAGGTGATGTCGTCCCCGCTCAATACAAAGGAACATCATTGAGTCCAGTGCGTTACCTCGGCAATTCAATTTACAATTAAATATATTTATATTTTTATTTGCTTTATCAACTTTATTGTCATACAAGATGTTGGGTGATTGTCTAGTTATTCTAATTTCAAAGGTTTCATATTTAAATTTATTTAATTTTTATGAAAGTTAAATTGACCATTAAAACATTCTCTTTAATTTTACATAGAAAGAAATTTTTCACAAAAAAGCAAAATTCCATCAGAAAAATGTGTGATGCAAAACATTTACATGTACATACAGCCATATGAATTTGTGAAATGAAAGTCGAATAGGTGAATTGAACAAAAACTAACTACAATGAAATATATAAGGCAGTGTTATTGTATAAAGTGCCCCACAGTAATGTTTATATTAAATTTATTTATTATTATTGCATCTCAGAGGTTGTTTATATTCTACCTAGACGAAAACGATTAAAATTAAATTAAATTGATTTTAATTCGAAGATAAAATCCAATGGATTTCTTCGACTATTAATTGCTGTACATTTTTTCTGCATTTTACGACATAGAAAATATATATTTATTATAAATAATATATATATATATATATATATATATATTATTTTATTATAATATTAAGTACAATTTCGTTATTCATTGTGATAGTAGAATTTAAAAACGTAGATGTGCAATTATTTGTTGTGATACTAGAATGTAAACGTTATTTTCTGTATTACCCCTGGCGAACGAAAAGGATACGATACGATACGATACGTACCTTTATAGTATCCGCATACTATCCTTTGCGTATCATGCAACAAACACTCAACAACAAAACAGTAAGATAATTCTTTAATTTATTGCAGCGTTAAAAAATGTAAAAAATGCAATATCATTCATTAACATGCAAAGGCTATTCCAAGCGCATCTTCTTTCAGTAGCAGTATACTACTTAAGCGACTATGGATGCGCTTAAAGTCGGCTTCAGCCGAAGTTATGACCTAAAAAAAATTTTAACGCTGCAGAAACAAACTATTACAATTACTGCATGCTATTCTAATAGTAAATTTAACGTAGAATCCAAAATGCAACAAGTTAAATGCCCATCTTGCTGTTTGTTTGAGTTTCTTGTGCATGATACGGAAGTGTGCATGATCCCTTAAATCGGTCCGCCAGGCACCTCCATCCACTCATGCTCAATTTATATTTTAATTTTAATTGCGATTAATAATTTTTGCAGGAAACATATCCAAAGCAGGACCGACCGTGGCAAGAAAAAATTAATTAATTTTTTTAAACAAAGTTACATAATTCTCTATAGCTAATTGAGTACCGAAGAGCAGGCCCATTTGGTTGATAAAATATAGCCCTTTATTTTGAGAAATCCATTTTTACTTGCTTTTTCATTTATTTGAAATAATATAAATTTTGTTGGCCTCAGAAAGCTTCCCATTGCACTTTTATTATCAGCAATGATAACTTTTTTTTTAAATTAGAGCCATGTCTCATTCAAAAAGAATAATATTTTGAGCATAATATTTTAATAATTATTTATTTAAATTACAAGAATTTTTTTAAAAGCAATTTGGAATCGCGTTAAGTGCGGTCGACCAGCGCGCAGCCTTAACGTAAGCGCAGTAGCACAGAGTGCCAAAATTGGCATCACTGGTGAGGAAATCACCTCGTTTCATTCCTGAAATCTAGCCATTGAGTATATCGTATTTTTTCACAAGTGAGGAAAGAAAATTGCATGTAATTGGCTACACTCGCCATGCTCTACGGAGTCGAATGTCGAATTTTCCGAACAAGACTTCTTAGAAAATAATATTTACATTAAAATTTGGCATATAGATGGAAGAAAAACGTTCATGTTCTAACTTCTCGTCGTGAGAAGTGATAAAGGGCTTCTTCAGTTGCAAATTATCTTAAGAATAATCTTTGTCATGCTACATGTCTCTACAAAATTAAATTTAGTCAGCCAACACATTGCGATGCCTGCTCAAACGTCCAAGGGGGAACAGTGGAAAAATATTTACCTAACTTCATATCACTTGATATGGGAAGAGTTGATCTGTGATACTTATCACTAAGATGGTACGTCAGTTCTTTTTAAATTGGTTAGTCGGAGCCAATAATTTTAGTTTAAAAAACTTAAAATGTGTGTTCGTGTGTGTGAATTATAAGCACAAGTTTCCTCTAATCATTTTTACAATATTGAAGTATTCTTGAGTACATTTTTGTGGTAGTTAATAAAAACCAGGAGGAGTTCGTCTAACTTTTATTCAGCAATGTAAGTGAAAATATCACCCACGTACCTGTAGAAGAAAATAAATTTGACTCTCAGTTTTACTAAGACGTCATTCTCTAGCCTTTGCATAACAACCCTACCGATAGAAATATCAGAGTTATTTCTGGCGAAATAGCCTGGCCCATTTGAGGTATTATCAGAGTCTATTTGAAACATTTTAGTCTCCGAGATAGTCTAAGAGATTCGGGTCCTTTTCGAGGTCCTTTTAACAATGATGCGACGTTTATAAAACGGTCCTATTGTATTCGTCACGTACCGGGCGGGCGGAGTTATTTATAGTAGTTGGCCGTCGCCAACCCGACTCCCTTTTTAAATTTTTCTTCAAATTATTATTAACACATTTTTTTTAATTGATAAATTTTCTCATTATACATCTTTCATCATTATAACTTATATACTATTATACTATTTGGGGTTGAATTCAAAAATGTTGTCTCTTGTGGCGTATCTCATCTATTTAAGAGATACGTTTAATTAATTGTAATTTTAAACATTTAAGAAAAGTTAGATGTCTGAAATAATCGAAACCCGTAGATTCCGAATTATTATGTTTTAGGCTTGTATCTTTAAAATTAAAAACTCTATTTCTAAATTTTGATCTGAAAGCTTAACAAGGGACCTTTGAGTGTCCGCCACTCTATTGAGATAGCCTCTCCGCTTGTTATTTACGTCGCATTCTTATTTCAACTTCAGCCATTCCGCTTGTTATTTATAATTACTAGCCTGCGAGTAGTAGCTTACAGATAACGATACTTTATAAGTCTGTTATATGTAACATTCCTTGCCGTCACTGATGACATCACATTTCCCACATAAAGCAGTTACGGTTTATCTCTGACCAATGCGCGTTAATTTCAATGGAAAGTGTCTGTTCTGAGTTAACAAAGAGTTAACAAACGTTGCCCGCTACGCCTTTAAAACTGATAGCATCTGACACCACCCATTATTACCTACTAGAATAGTAATATACTATATATATATATATATATATATATATATATATATATGGATGATATTAAGATCTATGCTAAAAATAAAGAGCAACTACATCCAGCTCTAGGGATTGTCGAAAAATAAACAAAGGAAATAGGAATGGAATTTGGGTTAGAAAAATGTGCCAAGGTTTATTTAAAGCGAGGAAAACTTAATGGAATCTCTGAAGACCCTGAACTCGTTGACAGAAGCGCTATACG
>JAAAKG020132104.1:0-14624 GCA_010014905.2 Druon quercuslanigerum | reverse complement strand
AGCCCTAAATGAGCCCTAAATTATGAAAAAGGTTTCATCTTGATACCTCAATAGTGTTGTGCCAGCTTAACATACCTTGACAATTCTACAGAGAATATGAAGGTTTAAGGTGGTCGTCTAGTTACGCGCTCGATTTTCAAGCGTATTTTTGAGGATGGATTGCAAAAGCACTAAACATGATATTCAGATGCGGTTTTTTGTATTATTTTCGTACATTTTTTCTCTAAAAATCGATACATTGTAATTATCTATTTATTAACAATTGTGTCCTTGGGATCACCTCAACCGCGCCTCCCTAAAAAAATTGTACCCGACTTTGTGGCAAGCTTTCTCAGGTTTGGCTGGAGGAATCTGAAAATAAAAAATACTTCTGTATTTGTTATAACTTTGGCTGTGGTCTGACACCTCTGCTAAAAAATTTAAAATTTATAAATAGACAATATTTCAAATACTCTATTCAGGCCCTTGCCAACACTTTTGAACAACACGACTTTTGGGAAAACGCGTTTAAAGATAAACAATGAAATTAAACACGATTGGCAAATCTTCCAGTTTAATCAGCTATGCCAGGTCCATAGAGATCTCCTTTCTTGTTGTACGAGTCACATGAGTGAAACAGCTGACTCTGACAGCGTGAAAGGACAGAAAGTGGCTATGTTTGGCCACCCATTTCTCGTAAAAGATTCTGTTTTGTGTTAAATTCTTTATAGGGTACATTTATAGTATCATAAAGGTTCGAAAAATGTAAAAAAAAAATCGATTTTTTGAACCCACGTAACTAGACGACCCCTTAAAGGAGACATTAGTCAAACTCAAGAATATAGAGGCAAAACCTTCAATGTAGGGGCTGAATCTTATATAGAAGCAAAATAGAATAAAAATAACTTTAGGAATGGCTACGTAGGAGTTACTGGAATCATCATCTGCAAAGTAGGGGCGATACTTGGAGCGTCAAAGTAGGGCCTATATTTCGACTCGGGGACATAACACATCCTTGTCTAAAAGCCTGCCTTAGCAAAAGCTCTTCCCAGATGAACAAATGCACAGAAATCTTGTGTTTTAAAAATACGTTTTCTACTGTTATAAGTATGATGATAGCTCCACAGCTCTTGACAATTTCTTTTTAAAGTAGAGCCTCCGGTTCCCAGATACTTATTAACCACAATGGGCGTATTTTCTGGCAACAACATTGTTCATCCGATTGCATGTTATCAAGAAAGTCGTTCCAGATTACTCTGTTTTACGAGTTGTCAGACTGATGGGCGTTAGAACCAATTTTTTCCAATCTACTTTCCCAGCATCATCGGATCTCTTTGTCGACAGTTAAGAGCGGATCACCGGTTCGCGGTACAGTTACACTTAACGCCGCCTAGGAAAATGTAGTACCCGGAGTCACGCACCACCTTCGTGCTGTCAAGCTTCGGAGACTTACTCCGGTAATTAACCGGTAATGAGCGATGGCCGGCTCTGGGGTTACAGCATTGGTCCCTGCTCGAGGATAAATAAAGTCTTCCCAGCAATTGCGACAGGCGCAAAAAGCAACGAACCTAAGAAGCCCGACGAAGGGAATGTAATGGAATATAAATCTTGGGGGCAGAGACTCGACTTCTGCATTTGTAGTTTCGTACCTCTCGAATAGGGTGTGCGGTCAACCGACCTTAAATCCTTACATACTTCTCCATTGCGGACCATTTGCTGACGCCTTACAAATAGCACCTTCCTAATAGTGACTGTAGTTCACTATCATACGAATCAATTCGTACTAGTCTCTTAAAGTTTCGTGTCTCTTAAAGTACAAATTACTTTATCGAATTGACTGCACCGGTTGAAACCTTCTCTAGATGTCATATGACACTGAAGCTGATCCTTCCCTAATTTTTTAATACGAAATATAAATCGACCACTTAATTCCATATCATTATTGATTTTTTTGATTGCACTATAGCTCCAGGATCTATGAATATACACCCGACTTGGTAACGGAGAGCTGATCACTGCCTAACGACGATGTTGCCCAAAAAATAACCAGAAAATGTTCCTATTGTAATTTGATAACAGATCCTCCTGAAAAAATATACTCAAGAAGAAAAAAAAATTGTTGGACAAAAATAAAAAGAGGAAGGAAAATAAGAAGGCGACCAACCAAATCCCCTTTATTCTCTTTCTTATATTGTTTTCGTCTTTTTTATTTTTATTATTATTAAATCATAAGAAACAACAAGAGGAAGAAAAAATAAGAAGACCTACTAACCAAATCCCTTTATTCTCTTTTTTGTATTTTTTTGTCTTTTTTATTTTTAATATTATTAAATTAAAATAAAAAATGTATGAATAATATTCACCAACGTTTTGGTACACGTTCAGCACCTTTATGAAGGAAAGAAAATTTTGAGCAGGTAGGAGCAGCAACGAAACAACGATGCTCTCTTTTTAATACATGATCATTCTTATTTTTGTCAACAATTCTTTAATTATTTTTTTTAATGAAGATCTGTTTTCAAATTATATAAGGAACATATTGTACTGATTGTGCAAAATTGTTCGTTGGATTCTTAGTTTTGTTTTCCGGAATTCGATATATTAACTTGATTATTGGACATTAGATATGATTTTAAATTTGACTTTATTTTTTTTTAATTTTGTTAATTTTAATAAATCATGATTTAAAATTATGTATTTCATAAGACTATAAGAATACTTTTTATAAAAATTGTATAGATATTTTTTTATTTAAGAACATTGATATAATTTAAAGATTGACCTAGACGGTTTATTAACTTAGTAGATAAGGAATCATGTATAAACTCTTTTCGCATTTTTTAAGGAATTCTTATTTTCCTCTTTTGAAAAAAAATCTCCGTTTGCTCGTTCTTTCGCGTAAATTTGAACGGAATCAATAGGATCTCTTTGCTTAAAAATTTTAAGATGCACTTAAAAGTGTAATATTTGTTGATCATTCAACTATTTTGTTTAAAAGTCATTTTGTAACTCTAAATTCATATACTTACTTGCAAGGTAAAATATTTCTTAAAAATTTATTTGTTTGGTTGAAAATTCATCTCTTCGGTTGAAAATTTAATTTTTTTAAATTATTTTTTTTTAGTTTAAACTTCAACTGTTTGGTTGAAACTCGTCCTTTTTAATTGAAAATTCTATTACTTGTACCAAAATTCTTGTGTTTAATTGAGATTTTGACCTTTGTTAGAAAATTAATCTTCTTGGTTAAAAAATCAATTTAGTATTTGAAATTTCATGTCGGGTTCAAAATGGTTCTTTTCTAGTCAAAAATTAATTTTTAAGTACAAAGTTCGTACTTCATTTTTAGTTGCCAGGGGCCAACCTCCCTCCAACTTTACCGAGTTATGTCCCGTTCTGGAATCGGAGCGCTCAGTTGGGAGTTGCATTGAAAATTTGAAAGCTTGGAAAGCAAGCGGTGCTAAAAAAGAAGATTGCAAAGATTTTAAAAATTTTTGCAATTTATCGATAATTTCATCAGACCAAGAAAAGCAAATTATTGACTTGATGGCACCGTCTGAGTTATATTTGTTAATTGGAGTCGTAAGCACTTTATTAAATATTTTGAACAAAAAATTTGGACAAATTTGTGACATGTGGGCTAAAAAGTGCAAAGTCAGCCGATAAATCTTATATGAAAGTTCAGGATTTAATGGAAATTCGTCTAAAATATTATTAAAGAAAGTGGATGTTTTACGTGAAATTTGCACAACAGCCTGTAATTTTTCTTGTATGCAATTTGTTACATGTTTTGACGCATTCAAAGAGGTTGTAGATTCTTGTTTTTTTAATTATTTAAAATCAGATTACCTTGACAAGATCACTGTTTTATGTTTCATATTAAAATTTTTTGTGAGAAAAAAAGAAAGGATTGGGGTTCTACTCGGAGCAAGCGGTGGAATCAGTTCATGCAAACTTTAAAAAATTGTGGATTAAGTATTAAGTTAAAAAGACACATTTGTAGTATGCGGAGAATTTACTTAAAGCTGTTCGCGAATATAATAGTAGACATCTTTAATTTACAAACACTTAAAGTTTGAAATTCACAAATCTATTTACTTTCAATTTATGTTTTTTACCTTAATAAATACTGTAGGAATATGCATACTGTAATATCAATCTGTAAGTACATACAATAACTTGTAATTTTGTTTTGTCAAATAAAAGCTATTTTATTATTTTAAAAAAGCTGGTTTTTAGTATTAAATGAAATATATTAACATAAAACATTCATATTACTATTTCAGTAATGATTTTTAAGTACTTTAACTTGCTTATATACTTTCTCAACCTCGTACCATATGCGTTTAAGTTACTATGCATAGCAATTTTAATAACTTTTTTACGAATAAAAAAATGGCTCAGGGGATCATTTTAAGTTCCTGAAAAATTGATTACCATTTACAGCAACTTCTTAACTTTGGGATCCTGGAACTTTTCATATAAAATTATTCAGCCCCACCGTGCTATGTATGTATTTATATCCTAAAGTTAAAATTTCTTCTTAAGGTGCCAATGACTGGGGCTCTTACCCTATGATAAGTATCTTGCTATTTCAATCTTCACTCTTCTCGAGATTCAATTTCCTTAATTCATGGAGCTAAGAAACATATCAGTTTTCTCTGGTCTCTTAAATTATATAGTATATTGTAGCCATCTAATTCAATAGGACGTATGTGAACTATGTAATAATAGAAGAGAAAATAACTACGCTCTCGAAATCGCCGCAGGTCATCCATCGAGTTACTCGTAAATTGCAATTAGAGCTTATCAGTATCATGTCAATGGTTATGGAAATTCATTCAATACACGAGCACTGAGTCTGGAGCGGTATTCGTATTTATGGTTCCTGTCGCTATCGTTGACCGTAACCGTCAATTTATTGTGAAGCTACAGCCTTTCGCACATTATTTGCTGCGAGTTAATATCTACCCTTTTATAAGGTCAATTGAATCATTCTTTTTAGGCAGCGCACTTAAATTACGAAACAGCTCTAAGGAAAATAGATTTTTAAATTTTCTTAATCCATTTTATACACTTTATATGCACAAAAACGTGAGTCAAACATCAAAACTTTGAAAAGTCGATAGGTCCCGGTTTGTTGAAAAAATCTTGGTACTGGGCAATCGGAAACATAAAAATCAAAAAGGTTTAGATTAAGGATGACAACGGTTATGTCCCCTATAAAATTTATTATAAAATTTCGATTTTCAGTATATATTTTTTACGAAAAACGTTGATAAATCTCTTTTTTTTGGCCGCTTCTTTTTTTGGCACGTATATTAAAAATTGTATCGGGTACATAGCCATTGTCATACTCAAACTAAAGAATTTTTGATTTTTCTCTTTAAGATGGCCCAGTTTTTAGATTTTTTCAAGAAGCCAAACCTACCTACTTTTCGAGGTTTTGCGTTTGACTGTCATTTTTGTGTATAACAAATGTATAAAATAAATAAATAAATTTTGTTTTATGTATTCTGCCATTGCATTCATTAAGCCTAAGAAATCCTACATCAATGCCTTTATCAATAATCCCCTAAAAAATTCACAAAAATAGCGTTTTTTTCGTTACTAGAATGACCCCTTGACTTTACGCGCCAGACAAAACTGGTGAGTGAAAAGCGAACTTAGCCAACATAATTTTTATTTAAATCAGGAAATTTTGTTCTTCAGGCAAAAGTAAAAGATTTCTATAACTTTGAATAACTTCCAAGCAGCATAAATTTAAAGAAATTCAATTTCAATTTAATATTGTTTTATTTCGTTTATAAAATATTCTTGTTTAAAGATGTTACCACTGACCACTAAGGTCAGGCAACATGAAAAAAATTGGGGAATTAAGAAAAAAAGGCTGATATAATATTGTTGTGAATAATTTATTTGCCTTGTATTAATATTTATTTTTTTGCAGTTGCTTCCTACTGAAGTTCCGTTTTTTGGTCATAAATTAAATTTTTTGTTTGAAAATTGAAGAATTTTTTTTAAAAACTCATCCTTTTTAGTTGAAAATTTAACTGTTTTGTAGAAGAATCGTCTTTTTGGGTTCAAAATTCAACAATATTATTCAAAATCTACTTTTTGATAAGAGTTCAGATTTTGATGTTTAAACGTCAACTAAAATATTTTTGGAATAAAAATGCAACTGTTTGGTTGAAAATTTATCTTTTTGCCTTGAAAATTCAAGTTTTTTCGTTGAAATTTCACTTCTTATTTGAAATTCATATTTTAATGTTACAAAGTCAAACTGAAATCCTTTTTGGCTGAATATTTAATCATTTTTTTGAGAATTTCTCATTTTTATTTAAAAACTCATCTCTTTAAGTTCGAAAATTCAAAAAATTTGGTAAACAGTCATCCTTTTTGATAGAAAAGTTAACTATTTTGTTGAAACATTAACGGTTCTTATAAATTTAACAATTTCGTAGAACATTTCCTTATTTTAAAAAATACATATTTTGATGTTAAAAAGTCTACTAAAATTTTGTTGCAGGAAATTTCGATTATGTTTTGTAATTTTTTTTTATTTAAAACTTTATCTTTTTTAATAAGATTAGCATTTTCTTGATAAAGTTTCAACTGTTCGTTAAAAAATTCAACAACTCTGTTAAAAAGTCATCCTTTTTGGAAGAAAATTCAGATGTTTTGTTGAAAATTTTTCTTTAAAATTTAAAAATTCAGCTATTTCTTTAGAAATTTCATCTTTCTCGGATAAAAATGAAACTATGTGGTGGAAAATTAATTTTCTATGTTTGAGGATTTAACTATTTTCTTTGAAAATTTTTATTGAGAACCTTTTTTGAAGATTTTTCTTGATGAATAGATTTGGTTGAAAATTTAAATATTTTTTTTTTAATATCATTTTCTTAATATTAAATTTCTTATTTTTCTGGTTGATATATCATCCATTACACTTTTTTATAAAAAATTGAGCTTCCTACGTTCAAATTCCATTATTTTTTTAAAAATTCATCTTTTATGGCGTCTTTGTCATTTCCGGTTATCAACATATTTTTAATTGATATTATTTGAAACTTTTTTCTTTTGTAAGACAAAAAATGGAAAAATAATCCTTAATTCAAAAAAGTTCAAATTTTTTTTTAATATGTTTAAAGCACTTGATTGAAATCTCAATTTCTAATATAGGATTTAAAGAAATCTTTAATTTTTAGTCAAAAATGTATAAAAGTAATCATTTTTTTCAGCATCGATATTTCTTTTAATAATTATTGTCTATCGAAAAAAGGATATAGCAGAATAATATTTTTGTGCCAATAACTTTTATGTTCTCATTGATCATCTATATCTTTTAGAATGAAGTTTTTATTTGATGAACGAAATTTTAAGTTCTATTATTAATCACTGCCAAAATCCTATTTTCAAAACTTGTAAAATTCTAACAAGAAAATTCTTAAACGATTTAATCGGAATTGATTTTCTTTCTAAGATAAAAACTCTTTTATCCTCATCCAGAAAATTAATTTTGAGGATGAAAGTTTGTATTTCTGATTTAAACTGAAAATTTCATTTCTTGTCGCAATCTGCAGCCAAACCTTCTCCTGGTTAGATACTGTTTAATATTATCAACTTCCAAATTTATTTCTGCGAAACTGGATCATTTTTCTATTTCTGTACTTCAACCTTTAACTGTCAATTAAATTATAGAAATTTTAAAGATGATAAATATGATTAATAAGTATCATCTCATGTTCATCAAGTGTAACTCACAGTGATTATTTGGTAAAAAATTAAATAAATATGCAGAAATTCAATAATTTTCTTGAAAAATTACCTGATATATGGAGAATTTATCTTTTTGGGTTGAAAATTAAACTATTTTGCTAGAAAATTAATTCCTCTAGAAATTTTCACTTCCTGCTTAAAAATTCTTAATTTTACTAGCTAACGGTTTGTTAAAAGATATAACTTTTGTAATTAAAATTAATTCTTTTTTTTTTATACAAATGCTTAACTTTGAAAGTGAGAAATAAGCTATTTAATGATCAGCAAAAAGTCCTTCTTATTTGGAAATTCTTGTGTTTCGTTAAAATTTCGGTTTTTTATATAAAATTGAAATTCTTGCTCAAAAATGCATCTTTTTGTTTAAAAATGGAACTATTTTGTTGAAAACTTAAATATTTAGTTCAAAATTCATGCATTTTGCTGAAAAATCGTCTTTTGTTGGTAGAAAATTAATCTTCTTGCTAAAAAATTCATAAACTTGGTTAAAAATTAAACTGATCTGTTAAAAATCATTTTTTTAAACTAAAATATAATTTTTTTAGCTAAAGATTTAACTGTTTCATTTTTATTTATAAATTTATCTTTGTAAGTTAAAGAATTACGTCTTGGTTGAAACTTCATGTATTGGTTTTAAAATTCATTTAAATTTTCTTTTTCTGTTGAGAATTAAACAACTCAAAGATTATTAATTTTAATTAGAAATGGTTTGTATAAAAATAAAATATTTCCTGGAATATTATTTTCTTTATCAAAATAAATTCCTTTGGATAAACATCAATTTCTGAAAGTGAAAAGTAAGATATTTCATCTGAGGTAAATAACCTTTTTTGTTAAAAATTAAGGTATTTTTTTAAATTAATTTTTAATTGTTAATTCATCTATTGAAGTTAAAGATTTTAGGAAAAATTTCTAAATTGAGTTTAAATTAATTTTTTTTAGCAAAAAGTTAATTTTTTGCTAAAAAGTGATTTTTTTGGTTGAAAACTTAAATTTTTTGTTAAAAAATCAAATATTTCCTAAAAAAATTACTTGTTTAAAATTCATATTTTGGTATAAAAAAATCAACTTAAATCTTTTTTAGGTAAAAATTCCATTTTGTTGTTGTTGAAAATTTCTCTTTTTGATTTAAAAATTATACTGTTTTCGTAGAAAATTTATCTTTCTTGGATAGGAATGCAACTGTTTGGTTGAAAATTCCACAAGTTTATTAAAGTCATCCTTTTCAATCCAATATTTCAATGCTTTTTTTTAAATTCAACTATATCATCGAAAATTCGCTTGTTTAAAATTCTTATTTTTGTGTTAAAAAGTCCACTGAAATCTTTTCTAGGAAAAAACTCAACTTTTTTTGTTGAAAATTTGTCTTTTTGATTTAGAAATTCGTCTGTTTAATAGAAATTTCATCTATCTTGGGTAAAAATAAATCCGTCTCGTTAAAATATAATAAAAAGTCAAAAGTTAAAAGTTGTTGAACAGTTGTTGAGCTATTTTTTTTTAAATTTATCTTTTTGAATTGATGTTCGGAATATAGTTCAATAATTTCCTGGTTGAAAATTCAAATTTTGAACAGATAATTTGTCTTCACTCAAAAATTCAACACTTTAAGTAAAAAAATTTTATTTTACGACTAAAAAATTTTTATTTGTTAAAACTTCATCTGTTTGGTTTGTAAAATTAATTTTTTTAAGTGAAATTTGATTTTGTTGTTTTAATATCAACTATTACACTTTCTTGTTGAAGATTCATGGTTTTGGATTGAAGAAATTAATTATTTTTCGAAAATTTATTTCTTTGTTGGAGATTTGAATATGTTCTTAAAATGTCATCTTTTATGGTAGAAAATTAATCTTTTTGTTTAAAATAAATAAGTAAATTTGAAAAATTGTATTTTATTTTATAAAAGATCCGATCTTTTAAATATTACAGGACTAAAATGCTGGTATTTGAATGCTAATTATCAGAAAAATAAAAAAAATTTCAAAACAAAATCTGAACAAAGATTTAGGAAATTTAAAATAGATTATAATTTAACTTAAAAATCCTATTTAACGTCCAATCATCTAATTGATCAAAACTCCTGTAAAAAACAAGAATCCACCGACAAAAAAAATTTTTTTAAATGTTGCAAAAACCCCCGTCCTTCTCTTTTTCTTTCTTCCTTTTTTTATGATTAATATTATCAAATCACAAAAAAGAACATTGAAAATAAAAAATAAAAAATAAAATGGCATTACCAACGTTTCGGCTCTCATTGCTCTACCCTTATCAAGGCAAGGAAAATATAAACAGTATAAAAATACAAAAAAAACAATATAGAAACAATATAAAATATTATATCAAATATTGTACAAAAAACTATAAAGATATATATATATATATATGTATATATATATAAATATTAAAAAATATAAAATAAACAGATCAAGAGAACAGGTGTTCTCTCTTTGATATCTGAGAATCGAATTTTGTTTAATTGTTGTTTTGGTGTGGTCCAAATTTGGTCGTTGGTTTCTTGTTTTTTACGGGAGTTTTTATCATGAAACAGATAAATTTTTTAATCAAATTGACCAATTTTTAATAAAAAGGTTGAGTTTTTTTCTAGTAAAGATTTCAGTGGACTTTTAAACACAAAAATAAGAATGTTCAAAAAGCGAATTTTCCATGATAAAGTTGAATTTTTCACAAAACATTTAAATATTCGATTAAGAAAGAGGACTTTAACAAAATTGTGGAATTTTCAACCAAAAAGTTGCTTTCCTATCCAAGAAAGATGAATTTTCTACTAAAACCGTACAATTTATAAATAAAAAGAGAAATTTTCTACAACAAAAAAGTGGAATTTTTACCTAAAAAAGATTTCAGTTGACTTTTCAATACCAAAATATGAATTTTAAAAGAGTCAATTTTTTACGAAATAGTTAACTTTTAAACAAAACATTTAAGTTTTCAACCAAAAAGGTTTACTTCTTAATAAAATTGTTGAATTTCCAACCAAACATTTGCATTTTTCCCAAGAAAGATCAAATTTCTACTAAAACAGTACAATTTTTAAATCAAAACCACGAATTTTTAACAAAAAAAGTTGAATTTTTACCTGAAAAGATATGGATATTAAATAAGTAAATTTTCCATGAACTAGATCATTGTTTTAAAAAACATTTAAGTTTATGACCAAGAAGGATGATTTTGTAACAAAATTGTTGAATTTTCAACGAAACAGTTTCACTTTTATACAAGAAAGATGCAGTTTCCACTATAATAGATGATTTTTAAAATTAAAAAGAAAAATGTTCAGCAACAAAAAAACAATTGAATTCTAATTCAAAAAACATCATGTTAATTGAAAATATAAATTCAACTATTTCGTTGAGAATCCACATATTTAGTTATTTAAATTTTCCAGTGTTACAGTTCAATACTTATCATTTTTGTTGAAAATGCATCGTTCAGGTCGAAAGTAAAATACTTGGCTTGTAGAAAAAGCCTTTTGTAAAAAATTAATTTTTTTCATTGACGATTTATCTTTTCAAATAAAAATTAATTTTTTTGTTGAAACATGAGCTACTTGATTTAAAACTGTTTTTTCCTTGTGATTAAAAAAAATTATTGGTTGAAAATTATTTTGTGTTTTAAACTAAAAATGTAACTTTTATTGTAGTTGAATATTGCACAATTGTTCATAAAATTTCATTTCCTTATTCAAACATTTTTTTTTTGGCTGAAAATTTATCTTGCTGTACAAAATTTAATTATTTTAGTTACAGATTCAACATTTTAGTTGAAAATTCATCTTTTTGATTTAAGAGTTAAGTATTCCAGTTAAAGTGTTATTATTTTAGTTGTAAATTCATCACTTTATTTGAAAATGTAACCATTTTTTCAAAGTTGTTTTTTTGTGCGGAAAGTCAGTTTACTTAAAAAAGTCATTTTTTAACTGAAAATTGAACTCATGCCAATGGAAAATTCTATCAATTTAATTCAAAATTCCTCGGTTTGTTTAAACAATAATTTTGTTAACTTAACATTTAATTATGTATGTTTTGCTCGACAATGTATCTTTTTTAGTGAAAATTAATTTTTTCTTGTTGAAAATACATTTATTTCAGTTGAAGATTTATTGTTTTAGTTTAAAATTAATTTTTTTAACTAAAAGTTTTAAATTTCCATTTTTTGTTAAAAAATAATATTTTTTAGTTGAAAATTTAAGTATTTGTTTAAAAATTCATTTAATTTACAATTTCTGTATCAAGTTTCAGTATTAATTTTGAGATGAGATTTAGCAAACTTAGTCTTCACGAAGTCGAATTTTGCAAAAGTTATTTTTGAACAAAAAGTCTTATAAAATTATGATTCTCAAAATCTGTTCTGTAGAAAAAATACGTTTAAAAAGTTCAATTTGTGCAAGATAATTGCACAAAATATCTTCCGATGAGGAAATATGTTTCCAAAAAAAAATTACAGGAAACTGCGAGTAAATATTTCTGCCTTATACTCAATATTAATCAGTAATGTACCATAGATATGACTTTAAAGTTTCTTACCAAAATATATACATTTTTATTTTTCTTAGCATATGTGTTAATCATTAGTATTTCTGAAATCTTTTATATATTTTTATAATTTTTTCAAATAATCAATAATTAGATATTTAAAAAAAATTGTGTCATTCATTTGATTAAATTTGTTAACTTTTAAACGAATAAATCAACTCTAATCCTAACATTTGAATTTTCAACTAAAAAAAACACATGTTCAGTTGAAAAATTATTTCTTAACCATAAATGAAATGAATTTTCATCGAAATAGTCTAATTTGAATCCAAAGAGATAAATCTTTAAATAACATAATGAATCTTTAACTGAAAAAAATAATTTTTGATTAAAAATGAATTTCCAACTAAAATTATAAATTTTTAAATATAATGAAGCAGTTTCAACCGAAAAATTTACTTGCAATAATTTTCTGGAACTTTTTGCAAATTAGGTTAATTTTTTATTACAAGAAATAGATTCTTAAAGAAAAATGTAATGTTTAATATTATACTTTGATAGTTACACTTTGAATAAAACATTACCTTTAAAAAAAAATTCAAAAAAATGGTTTATTTTCAACCAGTGAGAAATTTTCAATAAAAAACATAAACTTTTAATTAACTATTTGAAGTTTCAACCAGAAAAGATCAATTTATAATCCAAGACGAAAAAGTTAAATTTTAAATTGAAAATTTTAATTGAAAACAAAAAAAAAAAGAATTTTGAACCAAAAAAAAATCATTTTTTCAGGAATAAAATTAATTTGTTACTACAAAAGATTAATTTAAACTCAATTTAGACATTTTTCCTAAAATCTTCAACTTAAAAGATAAATTAACAATTAAAAATGAATTTCAATAAATACATGAATTTTGAACCAAAAAAGGTTATGCAGAACAGATCAAATATCTTACTTTTCACTTTTAGAAATTGATGTTTATCCAAAGAAATTTATTTTAATAACAAAAAATAATTTTCCACGAAATAGTTTATTTTTATACCAACTCATTTATAATTAAAGTCAATAATGTTCGAGCAGGAAAAGGAATTTTTAACAAAAAATTAATTTTTTACCAAAATTGTTTAATTCTCAACAGAAGAAGACCATTTTAATTAATCTTAAACCCAATACATGAATTTTTAACTAGTACGTAAATCTTTAACTTAGAAAGATAAATTTATAAATAAAAAAATTGAACACTTAAATGTTCAGCTAAAAAAATTATAAGCTAAATTAATTACATTTCGAAAATGAAGTTTTAACCCTTAAGAGTTTCACCCTTTAGAGTTCGGATCTAATTGCCGCCCTGAAAATAATAATAAAAACTTGCACGTTCTGATTAGATTTCTGGCATTATAAAATGCAAAGAGTCTACTGGTAATTACGTGATCGGTGAAAATGAAGTCAGAACAGCTATGAGTTGCATGGAGATATAATGCTGAAATTCACCTACATTCTTGCACGACCCAAAGGAGACCGGAGTGTTCACTGGCGATGCGAGAGGGTCATAAATTATCGCAGCTTTTATCGTAACGATGAAATGTTTGCTCGCTGCCAACGTAATTTTACTATTCAGTCAACCGAATGACATTTAATTAAACTTATCGACGGAAGGATTTTTTTGCTAATGGGGATTTCTCTTTCGCATTGGTTCACAGGCTGTGGTGACTTTCGATTCTGGATTCTTGATGACTCTTGATGCTGGGGACTCCTTTCAAATGCGTTTACATCGACTCGATTCGATTCTTCCCGCCGCCGAGAAGACCTCTCTCGATTCTGGTCGCCTTCCTTCGTGTTATTTTAGAAAGGCACATCTTGTACGGACTCGCATTTCCATGTCGACTATCCGTTTCGAGCGGTTTCAAGATCGTAAGAACGATGTCGAGCATGACGACGCGAGCTTGGGACATCCATTACCCACTGCTTGACTGGGGACTGGATACGAGATAGTGACATCTTCGATTCTCTATTCACGATTTTAGTCTTATTGACGATTCTATTTCCGAATGTCCCTTGTCGATTGATGGATAAGCAAAGAGAGAGAGAGAGAGAGAGAGAGAGAGAGAGAGAGAGAGAGAGAGGGAGAGAGAGGAAAGGAATGCTCAGAGAGAAGTAAAAGAGAAAGAAATCCATTCATGAGGAAGATTTATTTGATTGAATTTTGTTCCTTTTACTTCCTCACAGAGGAAGCTTTGTGATGATTTATTTTGTTAAATAAAAAATTTATACATTATTTTGATAATCAGTATCAAAATAACTTTAGACAATTTTCAAACGCTTCGTTTATCGAGGGAATTTTGAGTAAGCTCAAGCTTTCAGCAATAAGAATGCTTAGT
>JAAAKG020132103.1:0-14624 GCA_010014905.2 Druon quercuslanigerum | reverse complement strand
ATGTTATGGTGAAATTTTATTTGTACATACACATAAAATCTATCTTTTTTTTGTGGGTATTTCGTGAAAACCGGGGGGGGATAGCCCCCCGGCGGGGGGGGGGGGGGGGGGGGGGGGGGGGGGGGGGTATTTGCGGCAGCCTCCCACATACGTAAAATAATAATAAAAAAAACTAATACCGCAAAAGCTGAAACTTTTTCAACGTGTTCTTTATGTTATAAATAAGTGAAAAACGTATTCAGCCGAATTTAGAGTGAGGGATTATGCCCCAGCATTTCACGTAAAGATGTGAAAAATATACGTTGGGTAAACTAATACCGCAAAAGCTGAAGTTTGGTAAACTAATAGTTAAGTTAATAACTTGAACGAAAAAAACATCCAGCTTTATATTTAGTGGAGGGAAAAGTGCCTAGTTGATCCAGTGAAAGATGGTGTGCATCGGTATGCGCTCGAGCGCGTTGTATCTTTCACTGCGTAAGCTGGACACTTTTCCCTCATTAAATATAAGGCTGGATATTTTGTTCGTTTAACTTATTCAGTTAACTATTGTATTACCCAATTTCATCTTTTGCAGTATCAGATATTTATACTTTTCTCAATAAACACAGCGCGTTCATGCAGTTATTATACTATCTCACAATTTATTGAATTTAAAGGGGGTCTTAGTAAATATTTACGCATTAAAATATTTATATATAACATAAATATTTAATTTTTATTTCGGTATGATTATGCCGAAATTTCTATAGGTGGACCCCGCAGCTATCGTTCTATTGCATCTGGTAATAAAGGAGGTCGATTCAGCTAGCACCTCCACAATCGAATTTTGCGATTTTTCATAGGTCAGAATTTTGGGCTTTTTTGGGCACCAATTAAAATTTGTAGGCTCCTTTAATTTTTCCAAAAAATCAGCTTTCTTGAGGAGGTGCTAACTTGCATTAACGCATCCGTAAAGAAATTTTCCCAAATCAAACTTTAACTTCCAACATCAACACTCTTAAAAAATTGAAACTTTGTGGTAATTTAATCACGGAATATTTTTGGGATTTTTTTGGGCTCCCAGAAAATATATACTCCGGTTTTTGGTCTTCAACCCTTAAGGTAAAAAATTAACCCATTTGTAATACGCAGATATAAGACTGTCAAAATATAATCTTTTGGACAATTTCGACTGTCAATAGAGTCTCTGATCTTTGGGCTCCTCGAAATGATGCACTTCGATTTTTGGACCCCAACCCTTAGCGTCAAAAATCAACCTCTCTCTTACTACGTTGATATGCCTTTGTCAAAAAATAACCTTTTAGAGAATTTTACACTGTCAATAGAGTCTGATTTTAGGGCTCCTAGAAAATACCAACTCCAATTTACGGGCATCAACCCTTAACGTCAAAAGTCAACCCGTCCCTACCACGTAGATACGACTTTGTCAAAAAAAACCTTTTTGAAAATTTTACACTATCTAGCGTGGTCCTCTCTGTAATTATTTAAAACAAAGATGCGGGTTTCTATTAGGGTGTATTATGCTTCAAAAAGGGACGTAGGTCGATGTTTTTAAGTTCAATTCCGTCTCGAATAAGGCTGTAACGCGGTCATCTCTGTGATTCTTTAAACCAAAGGTGCGGGTTTCTAGAAGGGTGTATACGGGTTCAAAAAGGGATATAGATTGATAAATGTTTTGAAGTTCCATTCCGCTTCGCATAAGGCTCTAGCGTGGTCCTCTCTGTGATTCTTTAAAACAAAGGTGCGGGATTGTAGCAGGGTGTATACTGCTTCAAAAAGGGACACAGGTCTTTATGTTTAAAAAACTGCAATGCTCGATTTCAAATTTACACTTGTCAAAACAGCCGTCTTTACGCCCTTGAGACACACTATACTTTTTGTCCTAACCTCCTTGCAAACAAGCATTTAAAGCAGATAAAGGATGTTTGGTGTTCTTGGAAATTTTAAATTATAAATGAAAGAAAGAAATATCGTATTTAGCAGAAGGAATACTGTGGGGTACAGCGATGTAATTTTTGTAAACATAAAGATCTATGTCCCTTTTTGAAGCCGGATACACCCTGCTAGAAACCCGCACTTTAGATTTAAAGAATCACAGATAGAACCACGCTACACCCTTCTACAAGACTGAAATAAATTTAAAGATATTTATTGATCACTATCCCTTTTTGAACCCATATACACCCTGCTAGAAACCCGCACCTTTGGTTTAAACAATCACACAGAGGACTACGCTAGAGCCTTATGCGAGACGGAATTGAATTTAAAGAAATTTATCAATTTATGTCCCTTTTTGAAGCCTTATACATCCTGCTAGAAACTCGAACTTTTGTTTTAAAGAATCACAGATATGAGCACGCTAGTCCCTTATGCAAGACCGAAATAGACATCTATGTCCCTGCGTGAAGCCGTATACACCCTGATAGACACCCACACCTTTGGCTTAAAGAATCACAGGTATGATCACGGTAGTCCCTTGTAACAGACCACAACGAACTTTTAAAATTAAATTATTTATAAAAACTCCGGACAGGACCCAAGTATACCCTGTTAGGCTCTTATTTAGTAATAACAATAATTAATTTCTGTTACCAAGTCCCCATGTTGAACCCTGTAACACCCGGATATCATTCGGTAATGATGTTCATGATTTCCCAGTAACACCCTGTCAGACCCGGGTATATCGGTTTCGAACGTGTTTTTTAAGCAGGGAAGTGACTCGTGTACTTTAGAATCCAATTTTGCGCGAAACGACTAGGGAAATAATAGTGTTTTGCATGTCTAGGAGTAAAACAGTCTTTTTACCCGAGCATGAGTTTTGCAAACACGCGACGATAAAAGGAAGTTTGTCTCCTTGAAGTGCACGATACGTTATGTAACAAGGGTATGATTTCCAAGTTTATCATATCCGACATTCGAGGTTGGTTTGACGCGTTCCGTAATCGTAAAGGGGCGGCACCGCATGTGCATACGCAGAATTGTACTCCGTTTTCCTCGGTGAGGGTTCATTATTACACGAGGTTCTCAATGAGAATAAAAAGTTACAATTTAATTTCGTTTTAAATTCTCATACTAGAATTTAAAAGTCTTAAGGAAATACCCTCAATACCCTCGGTATATAGTAAGTCTGTTGAGAGAACGCTTCGACTTGTTATTGACTCACATAGTCACAATTCCAAGTTTGGCAACGTCGCGAGTGAGCACGCGCGTTATTCGAAATTCGCGCATAAACTAGAGCACGTGGAAAGTATGCGACGTTGCCATATCTTCAGTTCGCTGACGTCAGTCATACCTTTACGGTATAAATAATTTTTTTGTATTCTTATAGACTCTAAATTATACTTTTCGAAGCATGCTTGGGTTTCGCAACACATGTATAATTATTTCTGATTTTTTTTATTTTCCAATCTTTTTTTATACTACAAAAAGTACGTATTTTTATAAGATCATAAGATCTTCGAGTATATTGCTTCTGGCGAACGATTGTCAAATGCAGTCTGTAGTGTATGTTTAAGAAATTTATACCGGTTTAAGAAACCTGGTTCGCTGAAGACCATAGATCTGTCAGACTTATCACAGTTTTATGTGATAAAATTGGATAACACATTTAATTTTATTAAGAATAGATAATAGAGGAGAGCGGAAAAAATATTCCTTGCAGATAACCGTGTAGTCTACAATGGACGTTGCAAAAAGTCGAAGCCTGGAAAACTGTGCAATCGCTGCTTCACATTAATCGCCCAAAGGAAATTTCACAAGTACATTATTGCTTTGAGAACCTGAAGTCGATAGTGCCACAATCAATTCCAAAAGAGAGTGGTCAAATTATTTCCTCTGCTTTGAAAGAAAAAGCCGACAAAAGTACGAAAAGTTGCACGATGGCTCTCTCACAACGTGCTGGCAATCTTCTGCGTATCTTCGTCAACCCCCAGAATAAAAAAGTGGATAAAAAATGATTCATTTCTATTAATATCATGGAGAAGATTTAAAACAAGTTTCAACCTGACTCAAAACAAAACTATTTGAATCGCACCAATAATCCGTGTGGCAAGTGCTAATAGAAAAGCAATTTCACCTGATTTAAGAAAAGAACTTTCTGCTGGTATTCACCGCTTAGACAGTTTTGTAAAACTCTCTGTGGGTTAATTCAAAAAATGTAATTTTGCTAAATTTGATTAATTTGTGTGATACTTAGCAAATAGTATCCATTTTACCAGTGTTAGATTACCTCCGATTTTTTCCTACAATTACAAAGATTTTGTCTTCGTTATGTGTGTTTAAATCATCTCCCATACAATTTTTATTTAACGCAATTCATTTTTTATGTTATTATGCGTAAAAAAAAGAGTCCCGGAACGTCCGTTATAATATTTTATAGCATCTCCGAATGTATACGCTTTATAAAGTGTCTTCTGCATATAGCGTATCGTGAAGATTTCAAGAAAAGTTATACGAATATACAGGGTAAAGAAAAAAATTTGATGACTGAAAGAAAGAAGGTTATTCAAGAAAGTTTAGAGGAAAAAAGGGGTTAATTCTTGATAGTCAGAAGTAAGGCAGTGGTACATCAAATAATGGAAACACTCCGCGCAGATTCTTTCAAGATGCAGAGCTGGCAGCAAAAATCACAGGCATCAATCTCAGCTTATACAGATTCTTAGTATCATACGAGTTCTGTTAAAAAAATACGCCTCCCCAACGCACACACTTATCCCAACGGTGTTTCCACTTGTTGAAACAGTCGTGGTACGCTTCTTTTGTGATGGCTTTCAGTTCCTTCGTCGCATTTGCCTTAATCTCCGAAATCGTCTCAAATCTTCTTCCTTTGTGGGGCTTTTTTAGTTTTGGGAACAAGAAAACGTCACAAGATCAGGTGAGTATGGGGGGTGGGGAAGAACACTAATCGAGTATTTGGCCAAAAACTCACGAGTTCTGAGTGCTGAGTGAGCTGGAGTGTTGTCGTGATGGAAAAACCAGTTGTCACTTCTCCACAGTTCTGGCCTTTTGCGTCGGATGGCGTCCCCCAGACGTTTCAGTACTTCAATGTAAATAATCTGGTTGACTGTAGAGCCTTGAGGGAGGTACTCGTGGTGAACAACACCCTTAGCATAAAAAAACTGTCAGCATAACCTTGACATTCGACCGAACTTGACGAGCTTTTTTGGGTGTTGGGTACGTTTGACCCACCCATTGGGATGATTGGACCTTCGTTTCAAAGTCATAACCATAAACCCATGATTCATCACCGGTTATAATTCTTGACAAAAAGTTCTCATCTTCATCTTAACGATCAAGCAGTTCCTGACAAACCCGGACACGATTGGCTTTTTGGTCGTCGGTCATCAGGCGTGGCACAAATTTCGCAGTGACGCGGTGAATCTTCAATTTTTCGGTCAAAATCTCGTAACAAGATCCAACTGATATCCCACACTCTTCGGCAAGCTCCTTAATAGTCAGACGTCGATTTTCGCGCACCAGGGTGTGGATTTTGTCAACGCGTGGGTCGTCAGTTGACGTTGAAGGACGCCCACGACGCTCATCATCGGCAATCGACTGTCGGCTACCCTTGAAACGTTCATGCCACTTGAAACATGCAGTGCGCTTCATGGCAACATCACCGTAGGCCGTGTTGAACATGGCAAATGTTTCAGTTGCAGATTTTCCGAGTTTCACACAAAGTTTCCCAGCAATTCGTTCCTCTTTCAGGCTGTCCATTTTACAATCCGACAAACAAAAAAAACACTCTTTACTTAAAACCGTGTAGCTTATCAACAAATGAAGATATCTGCGACTGGAATACTGCGTTTTAAATAGCTGATCTGTACGAACTTAGCGACACTAAGCGGATTATCCTGAAACCAACTCGAGCCGCGAAATTCAAACAGTCCGCGTATTTTTTGAACAGACCTCGCACTTCAGATTTTTGATTGTGGAAAGGATCTCGATCCAGGAAAGTTTGACTTGCATTTTTAAAACAGCCAAACTGTATGTTAAACATAACAAATGGTTTTACATGCGCCTTCGTCAGTGCATAAGATCCTGCTGCAGGGGGAGGGGCATCATTCGATCGGCCCTTTTTCCTATTGGTCAGCTGACTAAAGAAGCGTAAGAAGCACATAATGAAGATGTTCTTTGCATCGGAGAATTTTATACCAGAAAATTCAATCGAGGTGTTACTAGCAAAGCCTTGACTCGCAAATTTTTTACCTAATATGATCCAGTTATAGCTAGTAAAAGAAATCTCGCAACAAAATCATGATCGAAACTAGACCCGGAAGCTCAGGAACTATTAGTTAAAGAAAATTAATATCCTTTTGATACTTATCCTATAATAACACCAAAATGTATTAATGTAATATTGATAAGCCCAACAAAGCACGTTAAAAAAAAGCAATTTAAACTCTTAGAAATTATACAAACAGTTTAATTGTTTATAGAAATCGTAAAATTGTCATGAAGTTTCCACATAGTTTATTACAATATCACTGCTGAATCAAACAAATTATGGGTTTTGCCAACCTTGCGTATAAATAAAGTAAACAATCATTTTTTTGAATCCACCTCGAGAAATCTCTTAAATTTTAGTTAGCTTTAATTTGCAAAAAAATTTGAAATCGGTTAAAACTGTAGCCGGAATCTTATTTTGAATATTTTTTCGTCATTTTGCCCCACTGTGCGCCGGAGAGTTTGTGGCGCAGCCTCCCCGTAAAGAATAAAAAGAACTAACAAATGAAAACCATTTCATCTTTACTTTGCTCGAACGTTATTTTTACCACTTTTATCCATTTCCTCTGATTTGAACGTTTGGACAAACAAGCTTTTTACTATTTAGTTTCTACGTTCCTAAAGTTTCTGGGGCCTCGATAAGGAGTGCGGCGCGCGTTTTAGTGCATGATGATAGTAAGGGTACTTGCGAATTGCCTAGTAAGCATAGATATGGCAGCACTGACTTCACGCTACAGAATTTCTGGATGTTCTATAACCCTGTTTCAGGTAAATAATGTTATTTTACGTAACTCAGGCATTATTTTTTCGTTTTAACGGCGTCTTCATCTGTCACGTCGGGTAGAACAAGAATCTCGTGGCAGTACCTTCTTCGGCCGGAAATGTCGAGTCTGCCTTGCGGCAGTTTCCCTTGTTACGCGGTTCGAGTCATGGGGATTCAAATGCCAAAGAAAAAATTCTTATGTTTTAAAATTAGCATTTTTTAACTTCAAAATTCAAAATATGTATTTCGTTCTCGGCCGCTAGAATCTAAATAAATCATTCAAAAATCCATAATAGTTTGTTCATTAAAGCGCGAACACACCAGTAGCGTAGCGAAAAGGCGCAGTGCGCGAATACTCACTCGTTATATTGCTTCATATTCTGTATTTGAATTGGAAATGGTTCACACGGCTCTGACTGTTTACGTTCAAGTGGGCTCAATTTATCTTTAAGGCTTGCACTATGCATCTAATATATCATCAATATACAAATAAATGTATTTTTTACTTTTTGTGACTACCAAAAAATCGAAAGTCTATTTTCGAACTATTTTGTATTTGTATTGTTTTGAAGTTCTCTAAGCTGGAAGCACCACAAGTGTGGTCCAAAAATGCAATGCAACATTTTTGTTGTTGACTTTTTCATGCATATTGCCCGAAAGATTGTTCGAATCCATAGAAAAATAAATTTTTTTTTTCAAATAATATTTAGAGTTTCCGCAAGCCCCATTAAGTTTAACACGTGAAGGGGCTCATTGCATACGGGCTTAAGTGCCAAAACCCAAATTTTACAGGAGAAATAAAAAACCGTGTAACTTTTAGTCAAATAATTTTTAACAAAAAAATGTAAAATATTTTCGAGGCACTGTTAGGCTTGATCGAACCATGAAACGAACATCCTAAAAGAACCATCCTTCTCCGAGAAAAACTTTGTCGAAGGTACAGCGTGTCCCCATAAACTCTGATTATTATACATGAAAAGTTTGGTAACCGTTTTATTTTTTAATTTAAAAAACAAGCAAGAAAGTACTTTCGAGCTGTTAATTAGCTATATTGAATCGCAACAGAGCACTTTAAAAAAGATAACCATGTGCGAGAAAGCCCTGGTCAAATATCGACGAGCACCAAAAAGCTTCGATTTTGACACATTAAAAGTTGCGTTACTGTTTAATTGTTTAATTTAAGAGAAAAACAAGAAGGTTCTGTTGAACTTCTACTTATTTTTATTGAATCGCGAAAAGAGTAGTTTGAAAAAGACAACCAAGTGCGAGAAAGTCCTGGTCGAATATCGGCATGCACCAGAAAGCTTCAATTTTGACACATAGAAAGTTGCGTAACTGTTTAATTTTTAAATTTACGAGAAAAACGAAAAATTACTTTAAAGCTGTTATTTAACTCTATTGAATTGCAAAAAAGCGCTTTAAAAAATATAGCCACGTGCGAGAAAGCCCTGGTCAAAGATCGACGAGCACTAAAAAGCTTTGATTTTTACACATAAAAAGTGACGTAACTGTTGAATTGTTTAATTTAAGAGAAAAAAAAAGAAATTTCTTTTGAACTATTACTTATCTCTAATAAATCGCGAAAAGAGCAGGTTGAAAAATACAACCATTTGCGAGAAAGCCCTGGTCGAATATCGGCGCGCACCAGAAAGCTTCACTTTTGACACATAAAAAGTTTCGTAACTATTTAATTTTTAAATTTAAGAGAAAGGCAAAAAAAGGTACTTTTAAGCTATTATTTAACTCTATTGAATTGCAAAAAAAGTGCTTTAAAAATATGGCCATGTGCGATAAAGCCCTGGTCAAACATCGGCGTGCACCAGAAAGCTCCAATTTTGAAATAAAAAGTAACTTTCGTAGCAACTATTTCTTTTCAAGAATTCATAATTTTTGACGCACAAACTTCAAAAAACGAGGAATGATACGTGCTCTGAAAAACAATGACGCGTTGGTGACACCACCCTATGAAGCATGGCACTTGGGCCAGCAAGAATTGTGGCACTTACGCCCGTATGCACTGACTTTCTTTCCTAGACCTACTGTTTGTGTGACTAGCTAAGTAATTTGTCTCAACTTCAGTTTGAATGTTTGCCTGAGTAAAGGTATCCAAAATCTTGTAACCTTCTAACTAGGCGTTTCATTAAGCAGGGTAAAACGAGAATCGGCACTTTTCTCTAAGACTCGAATTCTCCTTCAATAGACCTTTCGCGCGGTAAGTTTTAACATCTGCAGTTAACTTTTCATAACTCTCGCTGCTTGATGAACCATCTCAGGACAAATTCCAAGGTTGTCATTTTTCCAAATTTCAAATTGTACATAGATATTCTCCCTGGCAACATCGTAATCTAGCCTCCTCCCTGACCTGCTGCTCAGCGGAGCAACAGTCTTGAACTACCATCTGATGAATAAGGACCGCTCACTCATTTGTAATAATACCCTTTGTACTTATAAGGTTAACTGATTGAATAAACTATTTATCAGAATATGAACTAGTTTCAATATTAGTACATTTTCGCGAGCAAACACCTACTTTCGGGTCAAACTGGACCAAAATCTTCTACGGGGACACAAGTTAGGGGGAAATAAATAGTTTAAGGCAATAAACCGATTTTCGAAAATTTGGCACTTACGCCCATATGCAGTATTTCCCATAAGAAAAAACACGTTTTTGTAAATTTTATTCAGAATCGTCAATATTACGTGAATCTTGTTAAAACTAAAAATTTCTTTTCTCAATGAGCAATAGAATACGAATCAAGACTTATTTTTAAAATATCGGTCCCATAAATACCTTTTATAGGGTCCTTAAAAAACCCACAAATGATAACTATTATTTGTTTGCGGTTTTCAAAATACAGATTGTATTTAATACATAAAATACTACTTTCTGCTGAAGATCAGATGTTTATAAAAACACTTTCAACATCTTATTATTGTTTTTAGCAAATTTCTCTTAGAATAGAGTTAGAAAGTTGTGGGTTTTCCACCGAAATTTTTCAATTTCATTTGAACTTTTCAATTAAAATGCGATATTATTACTTTTGTCTTGTAAGGCTGGTCCATATAAGTCTCGTAGCGCTGCGGTTGAAAACTATTATACTATTCCTTTTTATTTTAAAACGCCGATGAAACGGAGGCTGTGAGGTAATCGCCCGTATTATGAAGCAATATCCGTTTTCATGAGATATAAATGAAAAAAATGGAAAATTAAAATGAATATAGCACGCAAGGCGACGAAAAAATAATTATTTTAAACATTATCTTCTACATTCGTAAACTTATGTGATAAATGTTGCCCTGAAGCTTTTATGTTAACATTTCACGGTCACACCTTCAAATATGTTTGGCTAAAAAAAAATTATGAGTGATGTTGAAACAATGCAAAATAGGGAAGAAACATCTCTAATCGAGAAAGGGAAAAAAACGGATTAAAAAATAATTTTGAAGAAAATAAGGTGAATAATCATATATAATACTATTAATTTATATACATATATATATATTTCGAAAATTTAGAGAATTTTCGGCAATTTAAGGATTTTTCGCCAAATTTTTAGATCTTAAAGAACCGAAAGTGAACATACCCGCAACTTAGGAAGGAGATTACTGTTCTTTTTAGTTTCTTTTTTCAGGCAATTGCGTACAATTTACAGAACTTGTGGACTTCTAGAGAGGGGGTACGCCAGACTTACGGAATATTGGAATTTATTTTTTACTTTTTTTCTCGGAAAATTATAGGAAGTTCTCGGGAAATTATCTAATTTTTTTATAACCAACTTAAACCGTACAGAGTGTAATGGATTCCTTCGACTCAGGGGAGGGGGAGCCAATTCTAAAGGACAATCGGGAAGACCCCAATTTACTGGAAGTTCAGACTGTTAACCAAACGCCCGATACAGTAAGGGCTACGTCCGAATGGCCGATCGAGGATCATGACAGGCAATCTAGGGCCAATATAGGTGCAATAATGGCACAGTTGCCGAATTGGACAAATTACTTGAAGGGAGAGATCCTACGGGCAATTTTAAAGGGGTTGCATTTAAACACGAGCGGGATGGACGACGTTCTCTGTGAGCGAATGGGGCGTCACTTCGCGCATTAGAGAGTAACCAGGTGGTGCCCTGATAATCAGAGGACGAGATTCCTTAGTAGCAGTTATTATTGAACATAGGGACCGATGAGACGGCGCAGGGTCCCCCCGAGGTACAAAGGCAGCAAATTGGGTTCCACCAACCATTTACTATGTCTGAAACGACCCCCCAGGGGCACCGACAATTGCCAGGAATGGGGGGAGACCAAGCTTTGAGGGGTGCTTTATCACCAACCTACATCCCTATTCCCAGAAGAGGCATGTGGAGGGAGGTAAAGGGGAAATTGTAATGCATCCCCACCGTATGGGTACTCGGTTTCTCGAAGGGGCGCGGTACCCCAACAGTACAAAAAGGGGTGTTACCAAGTCACACCCTTAAAGTCCTTGCTTTAATCGATGGTGGTGCATACGGCACCGAACCAAGCAGTTATGACTGCAGAGGGTAAGGTCGGCCAAGTCCAAGCCACGTGTTATCTCCCTATTGAGACCGATCGTGTTTCGCGAATGATGAAGATCCAGTGTAGTGGCCTGAGGGAAATCATAGCTGAGGAACGACACTAACTGGACACGTTGGTTGCCAGGATTATTAAGGCTTCTCCTGAGGTACTACCAGCCACCGACTTCAGCCAACATTCTATTATCTCATCTTGCATATCTTTCAACACCTTCGGGGACACTGGATAATATATCTGTTTTATCGTTGGGTGTCCCCCAATGTCTATGCTATGAGTGATGAGGTCGGTGGCTGGAAGTACCTAAGGAGGGGGCTTAGTAATCCTGGCAACCAATGTGTTCAGTTCTAGTCTCTCCTAAGCTGTGATTTCCCTGAGGCCGCAAAACTTGTCTAGTGTGGCCGAATAATCTTAATTCCTCTCCACTTCCAACTCAGTACCCTTCTCAGCATAGTCGTGAACTATTTCTGGGTATAAACCGCCATAAACCAAGTTCATTTACTCCCATCGTGTACTATTCCGAATGTGTGAATGAAGTTCATACCCATGAATACTTATTCACCCCTAAGTGGGACAATATGGATCTTCATCATTCGCGAAACACGATCGTTCTCAATAGGGAGATAATACGTGGCTTGGACTTGGCTAACCTTACGGTCTGCAGTCATGACTGCTTGGTTCAGTGCCATATGCAGGTTTGCTTGGTACCTTTCTGCACTGACCAAGCTGATATCTCCCATGACTGTCCGGAATGCGCCACCATCGATTAAAGCATGGAGTTTAGAGGTGCTACTTCAAAAGATCAAAAGAGTCCTCTGATCGCGAATATCTTCGATAGGTTTTAGAAATCTGGTTAAATTTTCTCATGGGGAAAAATTATATATAGCTTATATATAGTGTGAAGTATTATATTTAATATTCATTTCTTTTATACAAAAAATGTATAAAACAAATGAATTTTTTATATAATTTTTCACACTATGTATCAACTATACGTAATATTTTCGCCTGGGTTTATTAAAACCATTTTTTGTCAGAATATCTTCGGTAGGATTTATAAATCTGGTTCAATTTTTATCAAAACAATTGGGACTCCGGATTCTATAACCACGCATGAAATTTGCCTAGCCGCTCCAGGCCACTTGAGTTGGCCCCTGATGCCTTGAAAATAAGTTTTCGAAAATTTAACTTTTTAAAGCATCACTTTGTAGAAAATTTCATGGCGCATCTTTTTTCTTTCGTCGAAAAAGTTATATCTTTTACCGTTTCTGTAAAAAATCAAAAAAACTTCGTTTTTCAAAACAGCAAATTTACTAAATATATTCACTTCAACTCGCTCCGAAAGACAAAGTTCTTTATATTTTAAGATAAAAATTGAACGCAATATCCTTAAAACTGTTCTTAAGATAATGTGAAATTTAAAATTGATTTATTTTGTTAAATAAAAAAGTTATACATTTTCTTGGTAATCAGTATCAAAATAACGTTAGACAATTTTCAATCGCTTCGTTTATCCAGGGAATTTTGAGTAAGCACAAGCTTTCAGCAATAAGAATGCTTAGTAGGATATAATTAAGTTTTCTGAAAAGTTTTACACTAATTGAGCTATTCGTTAACAATATAGGAACATTTTAATAGCATTGATCGAGTGCGTGATAGGTGACAATTTCGGAGTCTCGACCTGCTCGACCACAGCCCTCACCCCTGGACTGGAATTATTTTAGTCTATTTATTTATTTGTACTATCAAGTTAAAATTTGAACATCAAACCACGAAATTGTCACCTATCACGCACTCGATCAAAGCTATTAAAATGCTCCTATTTTGTTAACGAATAATTCAATTAGGGTACAACTTTTCAGAAAACTTAATTATATCCTACTAAGCATTCTTATTGCTGAAAGGTCTGGCTTACTCGAAATTCCCTGGATAAACGAAGCGTTTGAAAATTGTCTAACGTTATTTTGATACTGATTACCAAAAAAATGTATAACTTTTTTATTTAACGAGACCGATCGCGCGCTCGAGCGCGCGTATTTTCGTCATTCGCGATATTTTGTATGTATTACTGATTTTTTTTGCAGTTCGGACTTAATTAATTTCGGAATTAATCCGAAACAATTTGAAGCATTTTTCTCAATCCTCTTCAACCTTTTTAATTCGTCTTTTAACCTCAAATTACATTTTAATCTCAATACATGTGCCAATCCGCAATTCAATCCAAATGGATCCGATGCTCCCTTATCAATCGTTTTTCATTCATGTATCAGAACCAACCATGCATCTGTGCCTCCAATTCTCTAAAATGAATGGAACTTTTTAAAGTTAATCCGACATCAGTCCGAATGGATAAGTGTGAATTTGAAACCAAAGCGAACGATTTACTCACCAATCGGAAACAAACTTTGACTCTATCCGAGTGAACTGGAAACCAATCCAAATCTAACTTTCATTCCTTTAAAATCCGGGCGTATATATACACTTTAAACCTAACACACCTTTTAACCATTTACAAACCGTGACCTTAACACAATTGGGAAGTTTCTCGAAGAAACCAGGTCTGTTGCAGTTTTTTCGAAAAAGTATAGGTCCACACCTGGGACAGTACTGGTTTTTTGGGAAAGTGTGTGCTATGTGGGTAATCCGATTAATCCGAAGGTCATCCAAGAATTCTTTTCAATCCGTCTCAATTCTCGCACAAACATTACCTACAATCCGAATTATTCCAAGCTCGCCATTCAATTTGTTATAAACGAATGAATCTATCCCCTTCTGGAAAATCTCTAAAATTTTACGTTTTTCGCATATATTTCAACGTTATCCAGAAATCTGAATATGTTTAGTTTCTTCAATATGAACACGAATTGTTATTTAGTATTAGTTTTTTTAAGTTTTTGCGTATATCCCATGGTTTTCGAGATAATTTAAAATTTTTCTTTTTTCTTTTGAAAATCTTTATATTGGGTAAATTTGTGGTGGCTGAGGAAAACCCTTTATATAAAATCCTGAATATTTTATCAGTTTTCGCGTATCTCGTTGTTTTCAAGATAACACGAAATTTTTATTTTGAAACTCTTTCTATTATACTAATTCA
>JAAAKG020132102.1:0-14625 GCA_010014905.2 Druon quercuslanigerum | reverse complement strand
TCTATTGACATTTTTAAAACTGACATTTAACGAGCACATTGATCGGTGTTTCAGACGATACGATACGATCAAAAACAGAAGATGGTCCAAAATTTCGGCTCGGAAACTTGGTGAAACTTCAAACGATTTCGAACGATAACGAGAATTTCTCGGCTCAATATGTATCACTAATCGTACCTGTATGCGAAATGGCGCCGGCGTATCGATCCCGCCACAAATCTGTATCGCTGTATCACCTATGCCACATAGGTCAAGACACTATGCGAGATTGGCTCAAAAATAGCGAGACTTTTCAAATTTCCTGGGCTGTATTCGCCCGTTTAGCAAATTTTTTTTTGTTATGTTGCTGCACTTGTCTGGATATTGTATGGGCATTGGTAACCATATTGCAAGTTTATTCTGCCATCAGCTGTCAGTATACGTGTTTTAGTGTGCTCAGCGATTTTTTACTTGTGGAAAAAATGGAACAGAGAATTTGCATCAAGATTTATTACAAAAATGGAATAAAGTGCAGTAATGTTCTGAAATGCTAAAAGCTGCTTTTCGTGATTCGGCTATGATCCGAGCAAGGATTTTCGAGTGATATAAAAGTTTAAAAAATGGTCAGGAAGACGTTGAAGATGACGAGCGCTCTGGGTGTCGTCTCACATCGGTAACCGACGATACCGTCGAGAAAGTGGAAAAAATTATTATGAGCGATCGTCGAATTACTATTAGAGAGGTTACTGATTATGTCGGTATATCATACGGCTCATGCCAATCCATTTTTACGGATGTTTTACACATGAAACGTGTGGCAGGAAAATTTGTCCCGAAACTACTGAATTTCGACCAAAAGCAATATCGCCATCACATCACTCAAGATTTACTAAATAAAGTGAATAACGACCCTACATTGCTGGAGCGAACCATACTAGGTGATGAATCATGGGTTTATGGATATGACGTCGAAACTAAGGCTCAATCGTCCACGGTCCACCTGGAAGCATTCAACGTCACCAAGAGCGAAAAAAGCACGGTAAGTTCGTTCAAATGTGAAGGTTTTGCTCACTGTGTTTTTCGATTTCAGCGGTTTAGTGTATTATGAGTTCTTACCCAAAGGGCAAGTGGTCAATAAAGAATATTATGTCGAAGTTTTACGTCGTTTGCGCGAAGTAATTCGAAAAAAACTACCAATTTTTTGGCAAAATCAGTCATGGCGACTGCACCACGATAATGCACCTGCTCATGCCTCAATGTATTCACCGGACATGGCCCCCTGTGACTTTTTCCTATTCCCAAGGATGAAGTAATCCATGAAAGGGAGACGTTTTGACGACATCCATGAGATAAAAGCAGAATCGCTGAAGCAGCTGAATGTTATATCGAAAAATGAATTTCAAAAGTGCTTTGAAGATTGGGAAACGCGATGGAATAAGTAAATTATATCTGAGGGGAATTACTTTGAAGGGGACAAAATTGATATTCACGAATAAATAAATATTATTGGTAGAAAACAAAAAGTCTCGTTATTTTTTGATCACACCTCGTATACTGGCGCAGGTCTAACAACTATACTTTTATCGTCGCACTAACGATGTTATAACCATGCGATAGAAAAATACGCATTTCAGCATGCCACACATTCAATGGATTTAAAAAAAAATGTAATAGTTTTCATTTAATTGATCATGAAGTATGTAAACCTCGCTTTGAATTATTTTTAGGCGTTTCATCAAATTCTTTTGAATTCCCTTCAAATCTTCTAAGCTTATTTAAAAGTTACTGAATTTCATGGAGTTTTTAAATATTCTTAGATTCTTCTCAATTTATTTGAATCTTTTTGGTTCGCCTTGAATTTTTTGAGTTTCATCGAATTCTTTTTGATTACCTTAAATTCTTCCAAATTTATTCCAATTTTACGGAAATCAATACTATCTTTATTGAAATTTGTTTTCAAATTAATTTAAATTAAAATTTTATTATTTTGAAAACTAATAAATTATCCTGAATTTTTTACCCTTTGAATATTTAAAAAAGGATAGAAGAAACTAAAAACCAGTAAATGCAAGAATAATTTATAGAAACAGTTGACAGGGATCTAATAGCCTGAACACATAAACATAATATAGTGCAATAAACGCTTAATATCGAGTTTAATATATTAAACCGGATAGAGATTAAAAATTCTTTAAAAAACTTTCTACTAATATATCACGTATGATACAATATATGCATACAACACAGCAATTCCTTAAAAATTAGAATTCTTGGGATCGTTAATTGAATGAAGCAATTTCATTTCCATTTTCTGATTCACAAAATTTTAAGGGTCTGGAGATTACCAATGGTTGGGTAAAAAAGAATGTTATAAAAAATAAGATGAAGTAATAAAAGAAGTGAATAAAAATGAAATGGTTTGAGTAGACTAGAGGAGGGAATATGCGATATTGAGGCAAAGGAGGAAGCAGGAAGCTCATTTACCGGTGAAGAGGAATCCAGTTCGACAAGAAGAAGAAATAGCGAATCGTTCTCAAAGCGGGAGAGAGAAATATTCGATCCTGCAAATCCTATCGTCGATTAATGCCTTTAATGTCTTTTCATAAATTATTGATCCTTCGCCTAACGATATCCAACTGAGACTCAAATGGTCTTATTCATTCCACTTTCAAATATATCTGCAGAGCATCTTATTTACCAGAATTGGGAATTTTTTTGAAAATTTTGAAACGTTCTAGAATATTCTTTATTTTTTTAAATATTCCAGAATTCACCGTATTTTTCACAAAAATTTATTTAATTTTTGTGGATTACTTGAGATTTCCCAAAATTTAGTGGAGTAAACGAAATTTAAAATGATTCGAGGGGTTTCCAATAATTGCGTAGAAAATTTATGACCCTTTGGCTTCTAAAATATAAAATAATAAACTTGATCGAAACTGGGTACTAAATAATCTCCTTTGTGTATAATAATATCGTAGATTATAAAAGCAAAATAGCTTCCTCAATGCATAATCCATTCTTGAATTTATTATTACCTCCCTTAACTATACTGTATCAAAATTGCGAGTTCGCTAACTATAAAGTATGCAGCGCTCGTTAAACTACGGTATTCTCTAGTAAATGTCGTTCAGGCATATAATGGTAGTTTACATTTGGAAAAGTATTCGATAATTTTAGGAATAAAACAATAGAAAAGTCACTTTTTTGGGAATATTTTATGAGAATTCGAATTTTTCGCAAAAAATCTTTGTTATCAAAGTAAAACATTATCACCCATAAATTAACTGTGAAACAAATATAAACTTTGGTTTGATTACGAATTCCCAATTTTAAGTAAGTTATGATTAGCTATATTCTTCATCATTTGAATATTTCGAACTTTGAATACTATATTTGCTTCAAAATTTAAATAAAATTATTCAATTATTATTTTGAATCATTATATTCAATTAGTATTATTTATTATTATTTTTTAAGTTAATTATAATTATAAACATCTGAATGAAAGAAAATGTACTAAAGGGAAAAGCACCAGTTAGTGACATGCGACCGGTGAGTGACACCTTGGATGATTTTACTTATGTATTGCCAAATTTAATTTAAAAGAAAATGTAAATGAAGGCTTCGTAAAAAGTAGCATTCTTCAATATTAAATGTATTTAAAAAAAATTATAATTGTCAAAGCAGTGTAACAAAAATATTCAAAAACCTGTGGTTCCATCTAGACATGCGTCTTTCGCGTAGGGAGAAATACAATTAGGGAGAGTGCTCCGCAAACAAAAGCGATTCGATGCACTGTCGTCTGTCAAAACAAATATTGTGCAAAATAAGGTGGTGAGGTGTTAGTCAGCGATGGTTTGTATAGTGATTCATTATGAGCAATAATATTTACCTGTCAGAGAATTCGTAAAGAAACACATCAGTGACAGATTCAAGGAAAGTTTACTTTAAGGAGAATCAGTCGTGTTTGAGTGAAACAAAATTTTTTGCTGTTAATTTTAAGGTTTTTTCAAGTTACATGTAATTTTGATGCCTATTCTTATCGCAAAAATCGGTGAAAAGTATGTTGTTAGATTCGCGCATCAGCGAATCGTTTTGAGATAAGTGTGTATAGACTCGCCAATTCGTTAGAAAAGGCATTTTTAATTATGTTCTAGTAAGAGATCGACTGCTATAATTTGAGCAGATCTATTCCAATTTCCGTTAAAGAATTTGATTCTTTAAATCATCCTGTTTGTTCCCAAGTCATAATTAGCAAACGTTGTTTTAATTACAATAAATAAAATTTATCATTTGCTTTCTAGTGTCATTGAAAGTTGCACATGTTTCACTGAACCATCCACTCCTATAAAGCACATAAAAAATCAATCATTATTAACTAGCAATGCGGAAATCACTGCCTTCATGCTTTTATTATTAAAAAACAACTAGATCACTTATACTTTTAAAAAATTCGTAATGGAAGCCAATACAACAGTCAAAAGCTGAATCTTGAACTCTTGAAAACTAACAGTGTTCCTAACTAGCGTCTTTCACTTATACTGATTTGTGCAATAACAAAAAAAAGAGGAGGATAATAAAAGGCTTAAAGAAAAGGCGAAGCGGGCTCAGACAGAAGAAGAGGTTTTGGAAGTTTGTGAATATAGGGAAAAAAATGGAAAGAAAAAAACGGTCAAGACAGTTGGATGGAAATGCTGCACTAGATAACGTGCAATAGAGTATGGAAAGGACAGGTATGGCCAGAGTTATGGAAAGAAAGATTAGTGTTTCCCATAGTGAAGTAAAGCATTGGGGAGGAGGGTAAAGATTGTAGGAAAGTGACGCCGTTCAAATTGTATAAATTGGATGTAGTTCTTTTATCAGAGAGAAAAAAGATATAGTAACCGAATGAGATAAGGTTTAGAGAATAAAGGATTTAGGCTTAAAGGCGGTGTTTGACTCACTGGACAAATTCGAAGTAAAAAAAATTTATAGTGAAAAAGGGAATAAGAGGGTTTATTAAAGAGTGTATCAGAAATTTTTAAAGAGGGAAGAATCAGGTTAAAGGTACGAAAGTATTTAGGAGATAGTTTCTGTTGGGCGAGAGGAGTAAGAGGATGAACAAGAGATGGTGGGCCTAATTACAGAATTGAAGAAATTGATGGGACAAAATTGGAAGAAGGAGAAGGAGTGAATAAATAATGGCGAGATTGAAGCTATAAAGTTAGAAAAGTAAAGGAGTGATAAAAAAGCTATAGGAATAGAAGAAAATATTTAAAGAGGATTCGAAAAGGAGAATTATGTTTATTTGATATGCTGGTATGGCCTGTATTAAAGGCTATGAATTAGAGATATGGGCATGGAAGAGATTGAGTAAAAAGTTGAAGAAAATTGGGTAAAAGTACGGTAAATAAGGTCGGCGATAGGGTTAGAATGGTAGACACCGGAATATATGGTAAGAAAATAAACGCGAAGGAAAAGATTAAGAACTAGAGTGGAAAAGAGGACATTGAAGTTTAAAACGAACCTAAGAGCGGGAAAGAGAGGGACGTTAGTGAGAAATTGGTTGAATGCCGTAGGAGAAAGGACAAGGAGCGCGATAGAATTAACGAGATGGTTAGAAGAAAGGTTGGAGTTTATTAGTGCTAAAGATATAGAAGACAGGACTGGAGTGAACTATAAAGAATAGGAAAAAATGGAGAGGGAAAGACAACTATAAAAAAGATGGAGGATGCTTAAGCCATAAAAATATAATGAATGGTGTAAGATAATAAAAAACGAAGGCGTACCGAAGTGTTTAGAAAAGGGATGTGGAGACAGGAAATGGACGAGAATAGCAAGGTTTAGTCTTTAGATGGCGAGATAAGGTAAGGAAAGGGGTGTTTTGGGAACAGGAAAAAAAAGAGAACTGAAAGTGCAGAATTTGTGAATGGGAACAGGAAACATAGGAGAATGCATCGAAAGGATGTTAGGAGATGAATGGAAAATAAAGGAAGCTAGCAAGAGAATTTGGTAAAGATTCTGAAGGAGGAGTTGAAGAAGGAGTTGGTTGAGGGTTGGATGAATTTAATGTATTTTTTAATCATCTGGTAATCCAATAAATTGATGACCAAATGTTTGATCAATCTTGAACTAAATTACTTTTTTGCACTTTAAAGAAGGATTGTCGTCTGGATTCGGGGAGAAAAGTGCATTAACGAAAAAAACGTTCGATTGCCTCGATAAGTACTTTCCCAGAGTGTATCGAATTTTAAGGAAGAATAATCGTTTATCGGACTCGCCAACCCCAGAGTTTCGTTCTGTTCAGAAGACAAAGGGCAATTTCTCTTAATCGTGTTGTCCGCAAATTATAGGAAATGAAAGTAGCTTATTTTATGATTTTTTTCCTTTATTTAAGTAATTATTTTAGAAAGTTATTCATTTCGATTCATATTTTTCAGCAAAAAAATCCCAAAATTGAGGAATACATTTTTAAGTTATTTTCTGTATGTGTAGTTGCATTATTATTAATAATAATCTTCTAATTCATGTGCACACCTTTTGCACAATAGAGTTTCTGTTTTTGCGCTCACAAATGGCGTATTTACGTCTCTCGATTTTTTGAACACCCAGTTTGGCAGTTTATTAATATGCGTCAATTTCATATCTTCTAAAATTTGGTTTCGACATGAAGTTCTTTTAACTGGTATGATGGAAAATGTATAAAATTGAATTAAATTCTATTTCAAATTTTGAAATTTGAACTAAATTTAAAAAAGCATTCCAAATTATATCATTTGAAACTTTAATCTTTCCAAAAGAAAAAATTTTCAATTGTAAGTATGAAAAATTGGAGATCTTTCAATTGAAACTCTTCAAAATTGTGGAATTTTAAATTGTAAATCTCTGAAATTAAAGAGGTTTCAATTTTGTAAATTTACAATGAAGAATAATGCAAGTTTTATGCGCATTTTCAAAATATTAAGGAATATTTTTTTTCAAAATTTATAAATTCTATGTACGGCTATTCATAGTACTTGGGAATTCAAAAAATTCATTATTTTCACTTTTTCCGATATAAAGAAAATTATCAGAGTTAAAGCATTTTTAAAATCCAAAAACGAAAATAAACTAACAAACTAAAATGAACATTTGAAGCCAAGCAATGCATGGTATGAAAAAAAGTCAGGAGAATAAAGACATATCTTATCTCTTTTGTCCAAAACTTTAATTTTTGAATTTTTAATGTTGTTTTTACGACTTTAAACAAAAACTACAAGTCCTATCAGAAAGTATTTAGAGAAAAATTTGTAGATCTTTTTAGAGCCGTCAATTTTAGTTAATTCATTTTTTTCGTCTCTTACATAGTCTGGCCGTAAAATGGATTTTTTTATTTTTCATTAATTTTTGTACGATCAAAATTTGAAATTTGAATCAAAATGAAATTAATGATACAGCAACCTCAAAGTAACGAAGATTAATTATTATCAACTGATGTGAAGTAAAAGTTTCAAAATATTTTACAAATGTAATTGTAATCGTTAATGATTATTAAGAGTGTAATAGTCATGTGAAATTGATTTCCAATATTTTTAATCACAACGAGAAGTTAATTAATCAGTTTAAAATTGATGATAGTACTGAACTTTATACATTTTTATGTTTCACTTAAACATCAGTTGATAATTCTTCAGCGCTGGATTAAATTTTTTTTCTTCTATTTGATTACTAATGAATTTCAAAATTTCATTTTTGATTGGTGTTATAACTTCCAAAACTTCTTTGTCACAAATACCAGTCGTCAATTTCATCCCACTTCTTTTTAAATCTCTGATAAATTGGAACGTTTGGGCCAGACGAAGCACGCCAGTATATTTCAAACGCACTTCGAAGAACAGTTTCAAAAATATGTTGTCGACATGGCAAGTATAACAGTTTTCCATTCAGAGCCTCTTCTACTAATACACACGCACTATTTCTGATTTCTGTAAAAGCAAAATAAGAATTTAGCATTTAAACATTACTATAATCAACCGCTTTATATTTTTATCATTAATAAGTTATTTACCCGTATTTGACGCTGTAGTATCAGAACACAATGCTTTGATGTTATCAGTATTAATATTCCATTGTTTTACTGTTGTAATAATAACTAAAGCTTGGTTTTGTCTAGTCCCAGATTCTAGTTTAGGAACTCCTAACAGTTGAAATTTACCTGATGATGTTACAATAATAGGAAGCCGGCCAACTTGTTCTGTACCTGTAATATCTGATAACAGTTTTCCATTAAAATGTGGTACATAATTTTCAGTTTGCAAATTAGTCTTCAGATTTAACGTAGCTTTTTCCGGAATTTTTCCCGTGCTCGGCGAATAGTCAGATGACTGAAGTGTTCGCTTGCACAATCGATATTTTGACTAGATAATAAAGCGGCAATAATGTAAGTCGCCGTCCTACTACTCACGTTAGCTCTATCCAAAGCCGCAGTGAGTTCTGTTGTGATTATATCAATTTTGGAACTTGTTGTTTTGGAATTTCATCTTCATAGTCAGAGATTATGCGATAAGTATTACTTTACAAAGAATTCTGGGATAAATTTGATGTATGACTTGATATTTCATGATTAGCAACATCATCAGTCACAACTGCACAAGAATAGTCAACGTTTTCATTACCGAACTCTCCGACATCAAATGTACCACTATCATTATTGTTATTATACTGGATATGAATGTTCTTTTCATTGTTATTATCACTATTACTGTTATTATTATTATCATTAATTACATTAACATCCATGTCTCGACATTTTCTGGAAGTGGTTGAAAATTATATGAAATAAAACCACGTCCACTGGAAGATTTTTGTCCTAATTAAAATAATCTTTTTTCTTTATCCAGTATATTTAAAATATCGGCATGAACTATATCAAATAGTTTATTAATTTCGTCCCGAAAAACGGATTTCTTTTTTTGTTGTTGAAGGTTTCAATTCGCACAGTCTGTGTGGTATGTACTCGCCACCGAGTTTTAGCATTTCAGCGTTAATACTGTCTACCCCACAAGCCTTACCGTTTTTCAAGTTCTTGATTATATCTCTAACCTCAGTGACACAGACTTTCTCAGTTGAGTTTTCTAACACATTGTGTTCTACATCGCAGTTGTGGTTTCCTATATCCTTATCTCCGGATTTTCCCCTAAAATGCATTTCCCCTTTACTATTTCTCATGTTGACAAATTCTGTTCTTTACTTTCTTTAATTAATCGCTTGAGTCTCCTCTTTTTCTGTCTGTCATCATTTATACGTCTATTTCTTTCCTTATCGCTAAGACCTGCCATGTTCCAAGTTCTCCTGTACGCTTCTTTGTTTGCTTTTTCGGCGACCTCGATTTCATCGTTCCACCATGCATCACCAGACATTCTTCCTACAACCGCGGTACGACACACTTCGATCGCACATCTAACAATGATATCCCGGAACATAGTCTATGCGCCTTCTATATATTTATTTTGCATAAGCGCCTCCCAGCTTGCGTTACCTATGCTTTCGATTATTTTATTTTTTAAATCTATTCACACATCCGGTTTCTGTAGGTTCTTAATTTTGATTCGCGTTTTTTTTGTTTTCTTGGTTCTCTTTTTTCTCCATCCCCGACCTAAGTTAATTTTGAAGATCAGAAGGTAATGATCAGTATTGCATTTAGAACCCCTCATGACCCTTGTATCTTTAAATAGTTCTCTTAGTCTTTCATCCGCAACAACAAAGTCAATTACGCTGTGGCTATTTCCTTTAGACCAGGTGTGCATGTGGATCATTTTGTGCCTAAACCAAGTATTTGTGATAAACAGACCCCTTTTTAAGCATAAGCTGATCAATTTATCTCCGTTATAGTTTGTTCTTGGATCCCCAAAGTTACCTACTACTCTTTCTATATCCTGATTTTGAATGCCCACCTATCCATACATATCTCCTAGCAGAATTATGCTTTCACCGTGATCCCAAATATTTATCGTGTTATTTAAAGTATCCCAGAAGGCGTCTTTTACTTCTCTGGGATCACAATCAACTGGCACGTGACATGCAATGATAAATAATCTTCTGATTCATAGTTTCATTCTAGCCCATAGCAATCTGAGATATACGAAATCATGATCTCCGAGATGCTGCTTCGCTCTTTTATTCCAAATCAGACCTACTCCTTGCCTACGATTTGTTTCACTATCTACTCCGGTCCATATTTCAAATCCGTCCTTCAACAACCCATTTTTCATGTCCCTACTTTCGCACCCCGTAGCATTCCAAAAACCTAGTCTCCATTCGTCGCCTGAAACTTGACCTTTAAATTTTCGGTGTGAATGACTTTTGTCAATTAAAGTTTCAATCCTTTCCCAGGCTATTTTATTGCATGTATTACTTATTGTTTAGATTATACGCCCATGTACCACCTTTATGCAATTGGTTTATTTTGCGAGTCGAAATCATGTCCACTTTAAGTAGTAATTCATCATATGGTGGAAATTGTAGGTATAACGTCCATCCCACCAAATTTCAGTTAATAAGGAACGGTTGGGGGGGGGGGAGTGATGAAATCGAAAGAGTCGTCTTGGGTTGATGTTTTTGTACTGAGAAGGTCACCAGTATTCAGCAGCGTTGCATTAGATGAGAGTTCATGTGATCCTATCTTATAGTAGTTGGATGTCCTCTGGGCAAGAAGCCAATGACTTATATATAATCCCACACCCTTGATGATTCGTTTAGACTTTGGACGTGTATTCTATATTACATATTACATTACTATTTTACATTATTACATTAGTACATATTACATTAAATTTAAATTTAAGAAAATTTGGTGCATTTTTTAGCTGAAAAATTCTTGAACATAATCTTAATAAAATACATCACAAACCCATTACAAACAGGATATTTCAATTTTCAATGCAATTTGGAATATTTAAAACGTAACCTATAGTTAAATAAACGGCAATTTAATTTTCTGTCATAAGATTTGATAGTAAATGATCAAAATTTCATAACTTTCAAAAATATATCTTAAAAATTTAACAATTTGGAATTCTACATATTTGAAATTCAATCTTTTTTAATTGTTTCTCTTAGAAATAGTAGAGCTTTAAATTTTAAGTCCTTTGAAATTAAAAATTTTTTAACTTTAAAAATTAAGAATTCAAATTTTATAATTTTGATGATTCGAATTAGAAATATCTTCAATTTCGAAGAAAAAAATGAATACTTGACCTTTGATTTGATAAATGTTTGAATTTGAATTTTGCATTTATAAAATCAAAGAGCTTTTAATTGTAAATCGTCAAAATTTGATATTATTAACTTTCAGAAAATTTTAAATACGGTAATATTATTTATTTTTCTAAAATTTTCAGTGTCTGAAATTAAAATTGAAATTAAAATTAATATTCAGATTTTATGTAAAACGATAAAGTAGTTATTTCAATATTTGTTTCAATTTATGATTATTAATTATATTTCATGGTACTTTGAATTTAAGCATGTATTTCGATTTAATAACTAAGCAATCAAAATAAGAATTATGTTACATACAAAAGCTCGCGCTATGTTTGCTAATTCTAAAATCATAATTTTGAATGGGATGATTTTAATTACTACCCAGAAATGAGATAAAGCTTGAAATTAAAAGTTTTTAAAATATGTTTAATCTTCATTTTTATAGTCTCGATGAAAGATTTGAACGCATCGTTCTAGAAAGAACTGAGGAAGAAACAAAAGCAACGTTTGCACGGTTGGAAAATACTGGCAGGATGATATTCTGAAGTACAGTATTTCAAGCCTCTCTTTACATCAGCTTCGTTCTTGTGCTACACGTCCATCTCTCCTTTCTACCGAAAATTTCTGCCTCGACTGCGATGAAAAAGCGAAGAATCGAAAGAATGCTTCAGGTGACTTATTTCAACCACTTCACCTTCAAAAAGTTAAATCCATTTCTCGAAGAGCCAACTTTTCCAATATAAAATAAATAAAATCGCCTTTTTTCGTCTTTTTTATGGGGTTGCTCAAAAACTGCCACAGGGTGAAGTCACAAATAGGAACACCCCCTTCGACCCCTGCTTTTAAGTAAAAATATTTGATAAACACTAGAGATAAAAAAACACAAGAGAAATATAAAACATATTTAAAAAAATTATAAAAATGATATGTTGAATTCAATATGAAACTTTATTGCATTTTTAATCAAATAGTTGAACTTACAAAAAAATCATACGAGTCTCAATAATTGAATTTAAAACTAAATCTTTCAACTTTCAAACAAAATAAACGAATTTTCAACCTACAAAGACGAATTTTTAACCAAATGATAATATTATTTAAGCAACAAAGAATGAGCTGGAACCAAAAACAGTTGCATTTTTAACCAAATAGTCGAATCTTCTAGCTGGAAATATAATTTTTTAGGTAACATTTGCATTTTTAACTAAAAATTTGTTTCCGAAAAAGATGCATTTTTAATCCAAATAAACAAATTTTCAATCAAGCAGTTAAATTTTTTTAACAAAAAAGATAACTTTCTAATAAAATATTTGAATTTTGTACAAACTATTCCAATTTCCCACAAAATATTTAAATTTGCAAACACATAGGTCAATTTTTGACACAAGAAGATAAATTTATTAAGCAAATAGTTTAATTTTTAAAAAATATCAAGGAAACAGTTGCATTTACAACAAAATAGTTAAACTTTCGAGCAAAAGCGATAAATTTTCAACCTAATAGTTGAATCTTCAAATCTACAAAGGTGAGTTTTCAATCATTACATCTTCAACACAAAAAGAGGAATTTTTTATCAGACAAATGATTTTTCAGTCGAAACAGGAAAAATTCCAACAGAAAGTATAAATCATCAACAAAAAAACAAATTTGCAAAAACGCAAATTATCTAGAAAACTATTAAATATTGTAAGTAAAAAAATTAAGTTTGAACTAAAACTTAATTTTTAATCAAATAATTGGAATTGAAACTAAAAGCAATCAATTTTCAAGCACAAAAATTGCTTTTCAATAAACAAAAGAAAAGAATTCTCAACGAAATCTTTTAATTTTCAATCAATGATATTAATGTATTACTAATTAAATAAATTTTCAACAAATAATTTTAACCAGGTAGTAGAATTTTTAATCCAGAAGATTAATTATCTACCAAAAAAAAAATTTTAGTACAAAGTACATAAATTTTCAACTAAGTAGTTGAATTTTTACCTAAAAATGATCAATTTCGCACAGAGAATGGAATAAATAAATTTTCATTAAAAAAAATAATTTTCAAACATTAAAAAAATAATTTTAAAACAAAGACATGTATCTTTTATCAATCAAATAAATATTTAACAAAGTATTTTAACTTTCAGCCAGGTAATTGAATTTTCAACCAAGCGCTTAAATTCACAATGAAAAATTTAATTGTTGAATTTTCTACTAAAAACTTATAGTTGTCCACCTTAATTGACAAAATAGTGATAGTAGCTACTACTTTTAACTAAGTAATTGAATTTTCAACAACAACAAAACTTTCTGAGGAAAAATTTAATATACACTAACGTCGGAATTTATGAGGTCGATTAGCGCAAGCACTATTAAAAATCACTGCTGGCTTTGAACCACGATAACTCAGCGAAAAAAATAAGGCATTTAAAAAAAAACAGTTGGAAAGCCTATAAAATTCCACTTCTAGTAACGTCAAACAGATTTTTTTTCGATCTGCTGAAGAGAATACAGCACGTGATAAATTTAAAAAAAAGTAGATTTTCTAAAATTTTGTACCTCGACTTCAACTTTTAGCATGACCTAGGAAAATTATTGCAAAAATCTAAAAATTACACAACATAGGGCCTGAAATTTTATCTTTAATGTGCGCCAAAAAAACTTTAAAAATCTTCTTCGGTTCCCGAGATACGATTAAAAGAGTTGAATCGTATCTGAGTTGAGTTTTAGTCGACGATCACGGTTCTTGGCCGGTCTGCTGCTCGCCTCCTTCGTTGAGGCAGGAGCGAATAGGCTACGCACAGACGTGGTGCTTCATTGGGGCTCTCTTATACTTTTGATTCTGCTCATCAGTAATTTTTATTTCAAATTATTGTAAATTTTTAAAATTAATTCATGTTTTTTTAAATTATTTACAATTATTTCAATTCAGAATTATTCCCATGTTATAGAATATAAAAAATGATATACAGTTTTTTTTATTTCCTAAAATTTTTATTAACGAGAATATTAATAAAAATTTAGATATATTGTTACGAGAGTAAACTTTTTTTTAAACGAATTAGGCATCTAAATTCTGAATAAATTATTTATATGAAAAACACTCAAAAATATTAAAAGCGAAATTCTGAGAAAAACAAAGCAGACTTCTTTCAATGAACGTTTTTCTCCTATTTCCTTTCCTTTAATTCTTAGTTAATACAGGTTGGTATTAACAATGACTATAAAAATTTAAAGTAAATTTAATAGAAATTGAAGTTATAATAATGTATAATAATGATTCCATTATTCTTCACTTCTAATATTTTTGAGTATTTTTTATATAAATAATTTATTTAAAATGTAGATGCCTAATGCTTTTGAAAAATAGTTTACTCTCGTAACAATATATCTACATTTTTATTAATATTCTAGTTGATAAAAATTTTAAGAAAT